>VWYK01060702.1:0-16718 GCA_013399775.1 Semnornis frantzii | reverse complement strand
TTTTGAAAAGAGGGCAGTTTAAGCTCTGAAACAGAGGTTCTGTGTAAAAACTTAATAATTGTTTTGAGTTGCAAACTGGAAAGATAAAGTTTTACCCACTGTCGAAGTGAATACCTCCCCTAGTAGAGAGTAGGGAAGTTTTTCTGAAGTTCTGATCGTGAAGAAAAATACAGAGTTGGGAGGATAAATGGAGTGCAGTCAATAATTGCCTTGGTAGATAAAATCAGTGTGCAGAAGTAAAGGAGAACTTACGTTTAACTCATGTGAAAACATTTTTCCAACTACTAATTGCTTGAATACTGTAACTGCCTATATGTACTGTGAACCATATTAGTGTTCAGTGTTCTAAACACTTAGTAGTTTTATTAGAAATTACTGCTTGGATTTTTTTTTTCCCCCAGTGCTTAATTAATTGGAGAGAAAGGAAAAAAGAAAAAGTCCCGTGCGACTAAAATCTTGATATAAAACTTTCTTGAAACAAAAATCTAGTCAATGTGTTGTTAAAAGACAAACTAATATTACATGAGACACCAGGATCTTAATATTGGAAATGTAGCCAATGAAAGCCGTGCTACTGATAGCAAAAAAGGTTCGTATAATCATAGTCATCATTATTTCTTTCGGTGTTTACAAAGCTTCTCAAGGAATTTATTTGCTGTTTTCTTTCTGCATTTTCTATTATACATATTTCATTGAAATTTGGTAGGGTAAGACTAAATGCTGAGCGTTTTATAGTTTTGAAGTCTGTAGTTTTAATTTAGTACCTGTGATGTATGGAAAACTGGCTCTGAAGAAGGTGGCAAGGGGCTGAAGTTCAGAAGACCTTCAGGATTGCTCCTATTCTTAAAAGTGATTGAAATACCATAAATATTTTTATTTTGCCCCAATTTCTAGTTATTCAGTGTCCTCATTTGTACCAATTTTTTTATAATTAATAATGAAATATTAATTTCAGAACATGCATCTCTTAATTTTGATTTATGTATTGAGGGCTTTTACTTTATATGAATAAAGCAGAATGACAGACTGAGAACTTCCTGCTCAAAGCTGTATGTGCTCTAGGTTGTAAAACATCCAGACATGGGTAGAGAAGTGAGGAGGTAAGAAGAATTGATGATAAAAATAAAAGTTGCATCTAACAACTAATCCTTCTTCCTCATGTGTGCACCTGGGAGAGTTATTTAGGTAATTTCAGAAGTGAGGAAACACTCATTTTATGGTTGCCCTGTCCTGAATGAGCCAAGGACTGTGTGACAACGATACCTACCATGTAATTAGAGAGGGTGCCATCACTGTGCATGCATAAGGGGGCAGAGCTAAGGTTGCAGGGTAGCTGCACACCCCATGTTTCTTCACATCCTTGTGCTTGGTTTCACAATCTTGAGACACTGTCATGGTTTTTGAGCCATTTTTTTCGCCACTGGTGAAACGTAGCCCTGCCTGGTGTAGGGGTAGCACTGCTGCCCTCTGCAATGCATGTCATTGCTGGTGTTTTAGTATTTTGACCCAAGCTTTGTCCTGGAGAGGGGAGTTACAGATTTGTGTTAGGAGAGGGAGAGAGATCCGAGAAGAATGAGGAGCCAGCACAGTCCACCCCAGGGAGAGCAGGGATGAAGTGCTAAGGAAAGGAAACCTAAACCTTTCCTCCTCCTCCTGTGACAACTGAGTTTGCTGAGAGACCAGCAGAGAATTCTTTCTGCAGGCCCTTAAAAGCTGGTTTCGTTGGCCAGCTGCATGGAGGGAGTGAGGAAAACAGCAGCTTCTCCAAATGCGTGTTCTGTAACGATGTGTGTGGGAATTCAAGGGAAAAAGGGAAAGACATGTTTTTAGCCTCAAGGCTTTTGTGTGTGGAAGGGTTTTCAGCAAACCAAAGTAGCACCGTTTTTTTTAAATCATACAAAGGTCGGCAAGCTAAAAGAGAACATTTCCATCATCTGCCATTGTAATAAGCTTTGGCACTTTCCAAAGACAATTAAGTGCTTCATTCCCAATAGATTTAATTCTGTAATGTGTTGGTGTCCTCGCTTTGGCTCAGAGTTGAAGCTACTCTAGTTTTTGCCAAGACCAGGCTATGAACACAGTTCCACTATAAGAGAAAGAATTTATTTACCTCTTGTACTAAAATGAGAGGTGTGTGGCTTTTTCACAGTGACAGTTATGCTGTGTAACAGTTGATGAGAGGCAAGGATGTTCAACAGTTTATACTTGAGCTATTATGACAGTTGAAGTATGGTTTACAGCATTGTAATAAAGGCTGTGTTACGCTGGCATATCCTTAACTGTGGCAGTGCTACTCTGCCACTGTCACCAAGTGCCAGGTTCAAACAAAAATGGTGGCAAAACTGTAACGCATGTAAGAGTGAAGGGTGGAGTGAGTCTGTAACACTCCTCTGTCTCTAAAATAACTTGCATTTTATCAATCAGTGATGAACTTTTTATAATAAAAAGTGTGCCTTATTAATTAAGTATTAAAAATGCATCAGCTCTTTTATTACAGTCCTTTCAGGAATTGCCACAGAACTGCAAAGGAAACTAAAATTTAATGAAGCACAAGGAGCCTTTATATTTCCTTGACACACCATGGCATGAATTGAAATGGAGGGATCTAAAAGCAGTGATGTGACATATCTTGTCAGTGTAATTTGATGCCATGACAGGTTACATAATAATATGTTACACCACTTTGTCTTTCAAAATTACTCGTTTTTGTGGGATTGCATGCTTTGGTGTTTTTGTACCCCAGTGTGCACATACTTGGAATAAGGCAGCATCATCGTGTTGAATCAATAGTTTATCGTGGCAACTTAAAAGACAATGAATTGTAGTAGAGGGCATGATGGCAGTGAGAAAATTGCTCCCCTTGGGAAAAATAGAAAACCTCATCTACACCCAGGAGTAAACTTTAGAACAAATCCAATAAAATGCTTGCTTTGTATCTCTTATTCAACTTGTAAAACAACAGATGTGTTTAAATAAGTACGTTTAGTCATTGTAAATATGTCTTTGGGTGTTCATTCAAGACATTCAGTAAGTGCCACAAAATACTAGCAACAGTTCAGAGAGAAAACATCTTTTCTTGGGAATGTACACTAACAGAAAGCACACTAGAGAAGCTTGCATGCATTCGTTTTTGGGAGATATTCCCTTGGAACAGCTTGACAAAAGTGGTTTCTTCCACCTCTAGCAAACCAGTCTTACCACTCCAGGGTTTTGTGGGCTTGGGTACAGGTGCTGCTCCTTATTAGCAGGGAAGTAACATCATTGCTTTCAGGCTGGCTGCAGCGATGTTCCTGATGCTCTTCATCTCTCTTCTGGATTTTTGTTGAGGAGGCTGCATCCACATTTATTTGTGGGCTCCCTTCCCCTTTCTAGTCCTGGCCAGGTCACCAGGCCGTGTTGCTGTCATAGTGTCTAAGCTGATGGTGTGGAATAAATGGTGAAGTGTCAGTAAGCAGTAATACTGTGCTGTGGCTTGGGTTTCTGGTGTAGCAAAATCAGCTCCAGTGGGTGCTGGCTGCAGGCCTCAAGTAGTTCTTACATGTGAGTTCCACAGGAAGTGTTTTCCCATGCAAACACTGAAGTACAGATAGCCAAGTCTTACCTTATTGCCATGCTTATCTCTAGAGTGTCACTTCCCAACTTCTGTAGCCTCCTGAAGAAAATACAGCAAAATTATATTCTAACTGATGGAGATAATGTTTATTAGTACTTTCCTATCTACTTTTCCTGCAATTATAGTACACCGTTATTCCAGGAACCATGATTGCAAACTGGTAGTTCAGGAGATGGCTTTGATTTCAGAAAGTAAAGGACAGGAAAGCTGTCAGATGTATATTGCTGGTCAGCACCTAGGTTCAACCTCCTTTTCCTTTTATTTCAGTCAGAAAATATAGTAGCATTTCAGAGGAGCAGATTAGTGCCCTAATTTGCATCACAAGTTTGTGGGTGGGTTGTTTGTTTTGTTTGTTTTGTTTGTTTTTAAGAAAATGCTGAAAGAATTAGATTGAGCTAACAAAACTTCTCTCAAAATAAACGCTAAAACCTTTACTCCCTCAGTATCAGATTTTGATTCAAATAAATGTTAAAATTGAAGTTCAGTAACTCTTAGGCAAGATAATGCTGGTCTAGCTCTAACTATAACTTAAGAGACAGGAGAATGCTATACCAGGTGACCAGTTTGTGTGACAGTAATGTGTCAGCTCTGTGGTGGTGGTGATGTGTTCTCTACCTACAGTTACATAGTTCTGGAAATACGATATATTCAGGTCTTCTAGCTCAGTTTCATGGCAGAATGTGATAAAATAATTATTTTTTTGACATTCTGATGGGCTTCCTGTAGGTCACACTTCCTGCAAATCTCATCTTTAAATTTGCAAATGTAATTAGTAAGGTAGGTTTTTTTATATGCTCACAATAACGCTGATTTCACATAGTTAAGCGTGGTCAAACTTGTGCTTTCTCATTGTATCTTTATCTTACTGCCTTTATCAGGTACTCATTAATGAGTGAAGGATCAAAAGGTGGGACGGTGGCCAAGAAGCAATGGAGAATAAAAGTTTAGAAGGTTCCCCATCAGACCTAAAGTTAGTGGCTCACCCGAGAGCAAAGAGTAAAGTGTGGAAGTACTTTGGGTTTGATACCAATGCAGAAGGATGCATATTACAGTGGAAGAAGATCTACTGCCGTATTTGCATGGCACAGATTGCCTATTCAGGAAACACGTCCAACCTTTCCTACCACCTTGAGAAAAATCACCCTGACGAATTCTGTGAATTTGTGAAAAGTAACACTGAGCAAATGAGGGAAGCCTTTGCCACTGCATTTTCAAAAATCAAGCCAGAGTCCTCGCAGCAGGTTGTTCAAGATAGCCTCATCATGAAGACCTACCAGAACTATGAAAACAAAAAGCATCAGGAACTGACATCTGCAGTCATCAGCTTAATTTGTGAGGGCATGTATCCAGCCTCTATTGTTGATGAACCCACGTTCAAGGCCCTCTTGAGAACAGCAGACCCCAGATATGAACTTCCGAGCCGTAAGTACTTCTGTACAAAAGCTATTCCTGAAAAGTACAATGCCATTAGAGAAATTGTGCTGAAAGAGCTCACTGAGGTTCTGTGGTGTGGCGTGTCCACGGACTTGTGGAGGAGTGAAAACCAGAACAGGTCATATGTAACTATCACAGTTCACTTTCTCAGCAGTGTTCCTGCCAACTGCCTGACTGTGAACTCACGGTGTTTAAAAACATTTGAAGTACCGGAGGATAATACTGCAGAGACTATTACACGAGTCCTTTATGAAACTTTCATTGAGTGGGGGATCAATACAAAAGTCTTTGGTGCTACAACAGATTACAGTAAAGACATTGTGAAAGCTTGCTCTCTCCTAGATATTCCTGTACAGATGCCTTGTTTGGGGCACACTTTTAATGCAGGAATACAACAAGCTTTTCAGCTCCCCAAACTCTGCAGCCTTCTTGCCAGGTGCCGAAAACTGGTAGAGTATTTTCAACAATCTACTGTTGCAATGTACATGCTGAGTGAGAAGCAGAAGCAGCAGAATATTCTCCACTGCATGCTGATAAGCGACCGCGTTTCCTGGTGGGGAACTACTCTTGCTATGCTGCAGCGCCTCAAGGAGCAACAGTTTGTCATTGCAGCTGTTCTCGTGGAGGACAGCAACAACCACCACCTCATGCTGGAAGCCAGTGAGTGGAATACAATTGAGGGGCTGGTGGAGCTGCTGCAGCCCTTCAAGCAGGTTGCAGAGATGATGTCTGCTTCAAAGTACCCAACGATAAGTATGGTGAAGCCACTTCTCCACATGCTTCTGAATACTACCCTGAACATCAAAGAGAATGATTTGAAAGAAATCAGCATGGCAAAGGAGGTGATTGCTAAAGAGTTGTCAACCACCTACCAGCATGCACCTGAGATAGACATGTTTCTCAATGTTGCAACTTTCTTGGATCCCCGCTACAAAAAACTGCCTTTTCTTTCAGCCTTTGAGCGGCAGCAGGTTGAAAACAGAGTTGTGGAAGAAGCAAAAAGCCTGCTGGAGAAAGTAAAAGAAAATACTTTTAGGACTGAAGAGAAATTCTTCACTGTTTCAGAAGAACCACCTGTGAAAAAAATCATCATCTCCTCTACTCCTCCTCCTACCAGCGTGATCAACAACATGCTTGCAGAGATCTTTTGCCAGACAGGAGGTGTGGAGGACCAGGAGGAATGGCACGCTCAAATCGTTGAGGAGTTGAGCAACTTCAAGTCTCAAAAGGTCCTCGGTTTGAATGAAGATCCTCTGAAATGGTGGTCTGACAGACTAGCACTGTTTCCAGTTTTACCAAAGGTTCTTCAAAAATATTGGTGTATTATGGCCACAAGGGTCTTCCCTGAACGCCTTTTTGGTTCTTCTGCTAATGTTGTAAGTGCAAAGAGAAACCGATTAGCCCCAGCTCATGTGGATGAGCAGATCTTTTTGTATGAAAACAGTAGGAATGGGTCTGAGGCAGAACCCGAGGATGAAGACGAAGGAGAGTGGGGTTTGGAACAAGAACAGATTTTTAATTTAAATGACTCGGTAAATGTAACCAACAATTTCTTTAATATCCGAGACAGTGGGTTTGTTTAACAGGACTGATGTGGTGCATTTAGTAACAAAGAAGAAATGGTATTTGTCTTAAGTTACCAAAAATACTTCTGTTTTATGCTATGAATGCTGTAAATATTGAACAGTTGTAAGAAACTTGATTCAGCTTCCATTGTCTATGTTTTTCCCACTGTCTTAAAACATGAATAAGTTGTGATTAAACGGCACTGAAACGAATGAAGAAATAAATTCTATAAAGACCGTGACTTCTGACTGTGGCCCAGATTGCAGAAAGCACTTAGCCATGTGCATCCTTTCCACTTCCTTCAGTGGGAGACAAACACATGCTTATGTGTTTTCTATTGTAAAAATATTTTCTTGAATTCGGAACCCAAGCAAAGGAGTTTTTAATGTTATGCCTCCACAATCCTGTGACTCAGGATGTTAGCTTTAAATTTTGGATTTTAAAACATTTTTAAAATCCATAAATCTGAGAAGTGAATATTTTTAGGGTATATCAATGCTATGGAATGAAAATAATCTTGAGCCTGATTTTCTTTTTCACTACCTCATGTCTTAGGACTGGTCTGTGCTAGAAAAGGTCAGCTGGTATAATTCTGTCAATTAGAGGACTAATGTATTATTTTAACTGATACTGTGCTGGCATAGGCTATAGTGTGGATGCACTTATACTGGGATAAGATATTTTCCTTTCCAGTGTGGTATAAATGGTATAAAGACTTCTAAACTGGTATTGCTGTGTCCACAGTAGTCCAGTTTTACAGTTTAACTGCAGCAGCCAAATGGCAAAACATTTTTTTTTTCCTGCGTGTGTGTGTGTGTGTGTGTCTAGACAAGCCTTGATTGTAGTCTCTTGTGCTTTTAAAAAGTGGCAAGAGAGTGTGTGGGGTCTGACAGCAGTGCATTACCATTGTTTTATGCTGATGTTATGGCTTATGCCATCTGGTGCAAAGCAGACAAGCCATCAGGCCCCTCAACACAGGATGGAAGGGAAGGAGAGAGTGGGGAGATCTGTATGAGCTGCTGATGTAACAGTCTGTCTTAATGCTATAAAATCCTTAACCTCTTAATTTAAATGGGGAATTTGCCCAGGGTAGCTAGAAAAATTTTTGTTAGCAAGAAAAGCAAAATAAAGAGCTTTAATATTATGTAAATGTATTTAAAAGAAGGGACCCCCCTCCCCCCCCCCCCATTTCTCCACATGTATTCAGTGGGTCTTTAAGATTGCTTCGTATTATGTTAGTGCTTAAGAACTTTTCTTTTATTGTCTCTTGATGCAATTTTTAGAGTGGGCTTTAGTCCCACCCAGTCTACTGTTTTAGTACTGTTTCAGATTAGTTGTGTATTGTAAATGCTCCTTTCGTGTCTCTACACCTGTGTTTTAAGCCCTTTTGAGAACTTGGCAAAAAAGAAAAATGAAAGAAAACCAACCCCAGACCCTCCATCTCTTATGAAATTCTGCAGGTCATAATCAAGATTAGAGCTCGTGCATGGCACAGAGTGACATGGCAGCCAGCATGTCACCCTGAGCTGCAGAGGACATCCCTTGGTATTTTGTGGTTACAATCAAGGTTTGCTTGGAATTTTATTTTTGTAACTGGTGTCTTGCCTCTCACCTCGGCTTTTAGTCTACTGCTGTGTTGAGCACAATCTTTTAGGAGAGAGGCTGTTACTGTGCTGGAAGAAGAAGAAAGTTACTATTTTTCATTGCAGTGGTACCCATGGACCTTTGGTTTTAAAAAGGGCCCAACCAGAAGGAACATAGCAAAATGAAAATTATGATGGAATTCAGTCTTTTGTCCAATTGCTTGCTTGTTTTGGTTTAATAGGTTTTAAAAGTGTGAGGCCTCTGTGTTCTTTGAGTACTAGTAATGGGTGAGTGGATGAGGAGGCAGGACAGAGGTTAAAGGATCAGCAAAGTAAATAATAGCGAGGTACCTGGTACATTTAAGCCTGGGGAAAAAAAAAAGCAGGTAGTGTGGCTCTTAGTAAGACGGGGTTTTCACTCTCCGGTCCCCTGAAAATTAATGTGCATCTGTAGAAAGTACACATGCAGCGAATCCCATTTAATATTGCTACTCTCCTTGTCCACTGAAGAAGTGTATGTGGTTGTCCAAGGTGCAAACATAGGCTTGGCCTGAACTCCCACAGGTGTTTGAAGGTAGCAAACTCGAATTACGGAAAGGAGCTAAATGTTTCAGGACCTTTTTTTGCTGTTACCTGACCTTATGTGCCATCCCAGCAGTCTGCTAGGAAGACCTCTTGGCTCTTTCGTCCATTGAATACCAGCTGGTGCTGATGTATGTTTGATTTCACCACCTTCACCTGCTACTACTGCTGCTAGTCCTCGCGGAGCTGCACAAATGCTAGCACAAGGCATGTCGATCCTCTCTTACGTGAGCAGAATACAACCTCACAACCAAGGCGGAGGCCCAAGCACCAATCCCCTGGTCTGAGTTCAGCCTACCCCTCTTGATAGCATCCCTCTCCTGTTTCCATTGTCATCTTTATAGGGCTAAATGTATGCAATGATGCTTACAGGCAGTTTTTCTGAAATCAGTGCAATGCACTAATCTCTTCCTTCCAGCTTTTTATTTTTTGGTATCCAAAATAAAACTGTAGTTTGTTCTATTGATGTAGCTCAACATTCTTAAAAAAACAAAACAACAACAACAAGAAGGAAAAAAAACAAAAAAAAAAAAAACAAACAAAAAACAACACAACCCAAAGCCATTGTTTGTCCTACTCATTGTCTGTGAGATTTTTATTTAATGTTCTAAGCCTGGAATATTGTTAAATAAACCAGAAAAATAGTTAGTTACTAGATTATTTGTCTGATGTGTGTTCATATCTGCAGCACTTTATGACTTTGAACTCTTCTGCAACAAGGGGAGGTGATATTCTAAGATTTTGAAGCTATGCATTTATTTTTCTTTTGATCCTGTTTAAAAAAAAAAGAAAAGAAAAAAAAGCTGTACAAATCTTTTGGATTAAAAAAAAAAAAACAAAACCAAAATGTCAGTTCAGATGGCTTCTCTTACTTAAATAAGCATGGTGTTTTTCATTTAATGGCATAATTTTGTCTTCTTTAGTTGGGTGGAGAAACAAAGTTCCATAGCTGTTTTAAATATTGCAACAATGTGAGTTAAACCCCTGTATTGTTGCCAAGGGTGGGCCCAAAACATTTCCAAATTAAGCTATTAAGTCAGATTTATGTTTGTGTTTCTTGACAGCTTATTTGAATCCACAACCTAATCTTTCCTTTTCTCTTTGGTACAGTGAGACATCTTTTGGAGGGGCAAGAGAGGAGCTTCAGCTTTTGAGTGTTTCCATGCTGGAAAAATGAATTTTTAAGCAGGGTCTCAAAGTATGTACTTTATGTCAAAAGAAGAATAGTTACTTTTTTGCCACCGGCTAAGTATTTCCAATTCAGCATTAGAATTCAGTGGGCTAGGAAAGGTTTCTTAAGGTTAATGTGACAAAAGGAAGTTTTGTGTGACCGACCAACCCTTGCACACATTTCATCTCTCTGCCGTTGGGAATTACTGTGAATACAAAAGCAAAATCCCGAACCAAACCGAAATTGAAAAGGTGAACTTTCCCAGGAAACTATGTATGAAATATGTCTATTTAAATGAAGGGAATGAAGTTTTGGATAATTTGTGGAGGGGGGATTTGTTCAGTGTTTGGTTTTTTTTTTAATTTTCTGTTGCATTAGTGTATTTAGAGGATTTTCTTTAATGTCATACTGGTGCAGTTAGCTTTACAAGAGCATTTGTATGCAGACAGGAAATACTAAAAGCAAAAAACCCATTTTTTTGGGTAATATTTTAGAGGAATTCTGAAAACTTCAAAGTCACACAGTTCATGATTTTGTCCTTTTCTTGTGATAGCTTGAAAGAGCTACCTGAGGGTGTAGTTTTTAAAGGATGGGAAGCATGTAGATTTGAACACAGTAGTAACATATTTTGTATATTGTATGACAACTGTGTAAAGGAAACTTCACACTGGAAAAATTGCATTTTAGTACCTGCACACCATACTCATTTCAGTGGTCTCCATTTCTGAATGTCCTCAGAGGATGATGTGATCCCAGCTCTGGTGGTGAAGCATTATATAGTCTAGCATTTGACTATGCAAAGAGGACTCTTTCTTTGGCTCCCGGTCTGTTAAGTTTGTGGTGGTATTTTGTTTCTTCTTGTTTTTCCAGACAAGTCTGTATGGTCTGTCTTGACATATTTCCTGAAATTGCTAGTCTGCTATATTTCAGATGTTCTGTTTTTAGAGGAAGTAGGGAAATTACAGAAATTGGTTTTTAAAATAAGATTATTTGGTGCTGTAGAGAGAACTTAAAGATACAACCTGGTCTTAGGTTTACCTGCTACTGATATGTGATCAGTAGCATGTCTAATAACTTGATATTATTCAAACTGGAATCTTGAAACACCCACGAAGTTGCTGTGTAATGCTGTTATTTTTACATACAAAAGCATTTCCGTTAGATTGAATACTGAAAAATAATGAAATAGAGTTTTGCTGCTTCTACAGTCATTTTCCGTGCCTCTGCAGTTGGGTTAAAATGGCACAGGGGAATTGAGTTTAATATAAAAAAAAACCCCAAACTGCAAAACAACAAAACACTGATGTTCAGCTTACTTTGTATTTTAAAACTTTTTTTTCAGTAATAAAACTTGATTTATGTCTTTTTAAAAATGCAAAGGCTGTTGCAGAAGGTGTTTTCAAATGCGAGTTCCTCAGACTCTTAAAATGTTAATACTACATTTTTTGAACATTCGCACTGACCTTTCTGTGCAGGATTGTATCGATTTCCCTTGCTGCCAGAAGTAAAGGTTAATGTTCACAAAAGCGATGCTGGCATCTGCAATGCTTTGAAGCGATGATGAGAGGTATCTTTTTTCAGAGCTGTTGAAAAGACTGCTTGCATATACGTGCTGGCTTCCATACGTTACATTTCGTACATATTTCCAGTGACTTGAACTTACAAAATCCAGCTCCTCTATCTTTGTCTCCCCTCCCTGGCACTGCCTGGGCGGAGTGCTGAGTGAAAGCAGCGGGGAGGAGAAGCCCTGCTCCCTGGCATGTTTTTCTTCTCTGTTTACAGAGATTTTTCTTTGAGAGTGGGTAAACTCATTTTTAAATGAGTTTAAGCAAGGTCCTTATTCCACTCTGCTGGGGTTACAGTGCTTCTGTCATGCTGTGAAAAGGCAGAGTCAGCGATTCCTCCCCTCGGAGCGACGTATGCTTTAACATATTGCTCAGTTGGACTGAAATTGCCTATGTAAAGGAGAAAATGTTGGAGAATTGGTCTTGACACAGCTGGGAAAATGCACTCAGAGTCAAAGGAATAATAAGCAATAATAGTCCTTATTGCGTATCAGGGTAGAAACAGAATCCATGCTGCTCTAGTTATTTGAGTTTTTAACACAAATATCTTAACATGATACTAGCTTGTGCTCTAGCCTGAAGTTGGGAAATGCTATGATTGTTCAGGTAGTTATGTATTTAATGCTGACGTGGAAAACTTCTGTAGCATTCAAATAAAAAAAAAATCTCTGTAGTGGATGAAGCTATAGTTCCTATTTGGTAGATATTTTGGGGGTAACATTTACGGTGGCTTTATGACCAGTCGTGTCAGCTGTCAGAAGTGGTAGGGTAGTCCTGGCTTTATGTATATTAGAGGCAAGACTGGATACTTTCATCCAAAATAAATGAAGTAAGAAATGTTGTCTTTATTTTAATGCTGTTAGGCAGAAGACTAAAATGCATCTGTAAATATTTGTGTATCATACATTTACCTAGATATGTCTAGAAAAAAAATATGTTCAGTTTACTTAGCACACTAAAAGTATTTGCCTATAGCTACATGTGCGTTATGTCATGTTTGACAGTGATTCCCCTGAAAGTGCAGAATGAGATTATTTTTAAAACAGACATTTCTTTGATTACTTACAATTTTCTTAATGTGTCATCCTCAAATACTTTCAGTCAAGACTGAGGACCTTTTGTTTCTCCATTGGATGTTACTTTGCTTTTAAGTTTGACACACTCTGTGTCTCTGTTTATCACTGTTTTTATAAACATTGCAATTGAAAGGGTTTCTTCCTCTCCTGTTTTATGAGTTTTTTTTTTCCTCATGAGTCATCAGTGAGGTTTACAATGAAAGGAATTTACAGTCATAACAAGGAAGATGTCAAGTAAGCATCAGAAAAGCTCATACCAGAGAAATCCCATTCCCTGTGCTGCAAAGGAAACATTCATCTTCTCAGACATGTTTTATTGATGTCTGTGTGAGAAAAAGAAAGTGCTTTTGCAAACAATGCACACCTCATTGTCATGGATAGTAGTCTAGTTTGCTGTGAATTTGTGTTCTGAGATGCACTCAGTGGCTTTGTCACCAAATTTGTTTCTTATACAGTGAGCAGAACTTAAATGAATAGAAGCAACTTCGTAATAAATATGCAAACATCAGCTGAACTAATGAAGGAGAGAGATGTGGTGGAGCACACAGGCCATGAACAAGGCAGTTAGTCTGTTTGCTTCATTGATGAGAACAAGTAAGATGCGGGTCCATCTAGGAAAATCATGGAAATTTTAACAAGGGTTTGCAATTCTTGTATGAAATCCTTGCAGCATTTAAAAATACTAAATGATTAACTTTCCTCTCATATTTCAGAACTGTGTGTAAAACATGTTTTCCATGCTTCGTGTTGTTTTCCATGTTTCCAGTGGTGAGCTCACAAATGGCCAAAGAGGAGTTTTCGCTAATAGGATGACTGAGAAGAAAAAATAAGCAAACTCTAAGTGTAACTTGTCCTCTAGCACATAGGAGCCTGGGCTGAAATGGTTGGTTGTGAATAATATTTTGACACAGGCTCTCTGATCTACCATAGATGCACATTCACAGGCAATCCGAGACTTTGCCACTTGCCGTAAATCTAGCAGGTCCCAAAGGGGCAAGTTCTGTGGTGGGAAAGAGCTAGTCTTGTGGATAAGTGGAGCCTTCTGTGTGGTATGTATATATTCTTGTCCCTAACTTTAAGCTTCATTTTATTTCCTGTGCAGGTATGTTAGTGCTGGTCTTTTCTGTGTTATTTTTAGTGTCTCTTGTATTCAGCATATAAGAGTAGGGGAATGTGACCTGCATGCTTTCAAGATGTGGTGAAAGGAGGCAAAAGTTCACCTGCTCTGTATGTGGCTTGCATGTGCAGTAGGTCAGGGATGATACTTTACCCCATAGTGTTGCAAATGTGAGACGCACAGCAAAAGATTTCTGCGTGCCTGGTCATAGAATTGAGGTGAGAAAAGAGCAACCTTGGTAATGTTGTATCTGAAGGTATTGTGCAATCCCCAGATGAATTTAAAGTGCTCACAAGAGCTAGTTCTTTTGCAGCTTTGCAAACAGACTAACCACCTTGTTCGTGCCCTGCATGCTCCACCTCACCTTCCCTTCTTTACTTTGGCTGATGTTTGCCAAGATTTCGGAGTTCTTTTTGGAGAGATGGTTTCTTATATTATCTATGAATTTATTTGCCATTTAAGAGCATTGCATGTGCTTTTTGTGCCTTCTTTGGCATATTAGAGTGCATATTAGAGCTGATGGAAGATAATATTATTTTTTTACCCAGAGGCAGGATCCACACATCTATGAAGTAGGTTGTCATTCACCGAGACTGGTAAACTTCCTGCAGTAAGGAGTTCAACTTGGTCTGCCACACTAGTCTGTTGGCTGCACTTCTTCCCTTTCTGTAGGCTGTTTAGAAAGGTTGCTGCGCTCTGCAAAGAGAAAACAGATTCCTCTGGATTGTTTCCCCAGTGTTTTTATGTTGCTGGGGCTGCTTTCTGGTCGGCACTTGCTTGAAGGAAAGAAATGGGCCAGGGCTTTTCCTCTGATCTTGCTTCTTCCCTGGGCTGGTCGACTACTCTGGGAAGAGGATTGTTCAGATAGTGATAGGTTTGTAGACACCAAGACTACAAAATTATTCATTATTTTATATTTATTTTTAGACTAAGATTAAAATGATACAAAATGTACTGTGAATAGGAGCCTTCAGACCCTCTGCACTGACTGATGTGTGTCCAAATAGAGATTAAAGAATTTTATCTCTAAAGGTCTGTTTTACATATGCTGCATTCAGAACCACTAGGAGTGCAGGCATCACAAAGGTATCTCTTTTAAATAGTGGTATTTTGAGATGGATTGTGTATGGGATGGTTTTTGAACACAAAGCACACCTTTTCATTTTCTGTGTACCTGTTTTGTCTTCTGTTTTGCTTCAGAGGTTAGTATCCATAGGATCACTCTGTCTAAAGTGAGCTATCAAACACTTTAGCTTCCAAATGTAAGTGGGCTTAAGAAGCAAGATAAATATTTTCCCCCACAACTCAAAAGGTGGAAGTCTTAATTATGTCGATGGAGGCAATCGCAACTATGTTTTGTGAAAATATGGGAGAATGTGAAATGATAAATAATTACTTTTTTTAAAAGGCAAAATTCTGAGTGTAAGCACCCAATTTTCTGCCCTGTTACTTGCATTGTAGCAACATGGAACTGGACCCATGGCATTTCAGTGGGTGTACAAGCAAAAGAACTACCTTCTATTATTTAGTCAGTATTCTGCTTTTAAGAGTGTTTCAGTTTAAATTATTTAGTCTCAACAAGCATAAAATGAACAGTATCAGCAGATGTGAATGTACATTTCTATTGCTTGATCCTTCCATCCTTGATAAACATGAACTTTTGTTCTTTGTTAATGTAGAACAAAGGAAAAAAAGGCATATGGGTGTCCAATATTATATGCAGAAGGTTGGGTGTTTGCTTAGTGCTTATGCATCTGAAGCACTGATGGATTTCAGAGTTGGGCAATGGATTGTGTTTGTGCATTTGGGCTTTTGTGTCTGAGAGTGCACAGATGGTATCTTGCAAAGGATATATAGCCTTTGCTTTCAGGTCAGCATTTTCTGATAAAAGTGGTGCTTCAGCCCTAGCATTAGATGGTTGTACAAGTGGGGACTTTTTAGGGGTTGTTTGGAGTTGAGTCCATTTGTTTTGGTGATAGAGCAAACTGTTTTCATTAGAGATGATGAAATTCAGGAAAACTAACTACAAAGTGTAATTGATCCTTTACATCGTCAGGAGTTTTTTAAACCAAATTCCATTCAGTCACACTTCTGTTGAGGGCAGTAGAGGATGTAGAAATGCATCTGAGGAGCTAGAGCTTTACTGCCAGGGCATTTGGGTGGGTGGGGGTCTTTAGTCACACAGGACCTCATATGGACTCCACCATGAGGCTGCCTGCGTGGGATAAGTTGCACAGAGATCTTACTTGGCTTAGATGTGAGTAGCTTTGTAAAGTTATGCAAGACTAAAAGGCAGAAGGAAGTAGCTGTGAATCCTGTGATGTTATTTTTAGAAATCTTTGTGTACTAGAGTTGTAATATGTCAGTTTGCTTAGACCATGTGGATACTGTCCCACCATAAATGCTTTACCTGGGTTTCCTTGCTCAGTGTTGGAGAAACATCAAAGTTACATGAGCATTGACATGTAATTCTTGGTCCAACTCAGCTTTTAGTGCTCTGGACAAATAGAGTCTTACAAAATATTTTTATATCTGTCACTAAGATTATGTAGTTTTGTCTTGCCTCGCAGACAGGACAGGATTCAAGATCTGTGCAGTTAAGAAATGCCATAATTATATATACAGTCACACAGCCCCCTCTTGGTGTTTCCAGAAAGTGGTACCTTCCAGTTTCAGGCTTCCCATCCTTGCATTTTCTAAATTACAGATGTCATTACAGACACAGTGATTTGGGGTTTGTAGCTTTAGCATAGCATATGAATTACTGCATTAAAACTGCAGATGTGGTGACATACAGCATGGTTAAAACGAGTCTATCGCCATCAAGAAAAGAACATATTTGACAGCTGCTGTTACTAAAGCAAACAAACAAAAAAAGCAGTGATGTTTCTCTTCATGTCAGGATGCTTTTAAGGAAGAAAACCAAAGTGCTGTGGATGTTTGCTTAAAATTATGACACTTGCTTTCCTTTCACCATATTTGTGCTCTGCTAGGAGAAGTTTGATGCTTTG
>VWYK01060699.1:15725-27266 GCA_013399775.1 Semnornis frantzii | reverse complement strand
CCCCACTCTGGATTGTTCATTCTTTCAAATTTACTGACTCTGATTTTAAAGATTTGTTTTTTGCAGTCTAGATGTTACTGCAGACTTGCAAGCTGATTTGCGTTTATGATGAATGTTCTTATTATCAATGATACACATATAGGATAGTGGATGTTCTATAAAAATCACCCAATGCACACCTAAATTAACCCAAACTAGCTGGCTTCAGGTTAAATGGCAGCAGCATTAGGACTTACGTTTCAGTATGTTCCTCTGCTCCAACTCTTCAGCAGTTGGCCTCTGGCTCAGTCGTCTGCGAAAAAAGTCCAGGATCAATTTTTGGACCATATCACATTCTCCTCAGTTCTCTGTCTTGAAGAGTTATTTTGGGGTGTGAAAGGCAGAGCAGAAAGCACTGATACTGCTCCATTATGTACTTGGTACGGCTGGACCATGCGTGACACAGACCATGCTTCGCTTTCGCAGTTTCCTCTGTTTTCAACTCACGAAAGACAAAATATGTTATGTCATCTTAGGCATGACTCTCCCACCCCTACCCCAGGCAGAGCTGCTGAAAGCTAAGCTTCACAGATGTCTCCATTTAATTTCCTTCCTCTCATGCCTGCTTCCTGACTCACGCAAGTGTTTCTAGCTAGGACCCAGTTAACACTCTTACTGCCCTCTCGCCAGCCTCCTAAATGCGCTCCGTTTGTTCAAACAGCGTTTGAATACACAGTCCACAGAAAAAACAAGGGATGGCTTGGCAGCACTGAGGGCAGAACAATAGCAGCTCTCCTCCTCCGCACCCTAACTTCTCTCCTCTTCCTCTTGTGGCTAACTTGCTACTCAATCTGTATGTAACAGGGTCATAAAAAATGCAATCAAATTATAAATGGGGGCCCTGAACACACAAAAATTCTGAATATCAAAAATACAAAGCAAGGGAGAGAAGCACAAAGGAGTCTTTGGAAAACAAAGTAAATCAGAGAGATGACATCAGAAATCAGCACTGTTGGGCCTCCTCATACTCTTCTCTGAGTCAATGGGAGTTTTGTCAATGATGCCAGTGACAGGAGAGAGCCTCGTCTTCCTTCAGATGTGGTCATTCAGAGATGTTCCCAACTTGGAGGCTCCAGCCTCTGCCAGTTGGATCATCAGGTTCCCCTGTCAAGTACTGGGTACTGATAGGTAACATGATATTAACACTGGCTGCATCTTCTGCAATGAATACTTCCCCCAGCATGAGGCACAAAAGCTCATGGAAATGAGGCTGACCATGCAAGGCTGGATGACAGACATCTGACAACAGCTCCTCATAATGCAGGGGCTGAGTCACTGTTCAGAGATGGACACACATGCTCAGCCTTCTCCAGAGCCAGTAGCGTGTACCAGTTCAATACCCCTGCCCCTCACATTGTCCATAGTGCAAGGGGCTGAAGCACATGGGGTGGGTAGGAGCCCACCCTCTACGCCAGCTATATGAGGACAGAAGTACTACAGGCACTGGATTTTATACGTCCTGAAGATTTCCACCAGCTGAGGCGATACCAGTTTTATGTCCTTTGGGGCCACTTCACACCAAGAAAACTAAACAGCAGGACATGGCCCTGTTCCAGTGGAAGATTTGGAATCACTAGCTCTGATCTTTCTCATGGAAGAACAAGCATTTATCTCATTGCAAGAGTGTTGAAGGGACAGAAACTCATCCTTAATTCAGAAGTAAAGAATGTCCACAACATACTTTGAAGAGAGAAAAGTGCAATTTGGGTACTTGCTATTGCCATCTTTAAGATACAGTAGCTGTTGTTAATGGGAGACTTTGTCTTAAGACTATGAAGGAATTAAAACTACTTATTTTTAGCAGCACGTGAGAATCAAAAAGTTGTCACTCATAGCTCCACCATATGTGACTGCAGAAACTGAGTTAGACAATGTTTTTAATCCAATCCACCACCATGCTGTCCAAGATGATGCATGAGAGGGATGCTAAGGCCAGACCCAGCCATACAGTGTGCAGTTGCACCTGTAGAAATAAACATCACACATGTAAGAGGAGCAATTAATCTGAGGAGAATGATCCCAGAAAGGTCCTTCCCTTTCCAAGAAAACAGGGACTGAAGGGCTCGGCTAACAGTTCCGTCAAGAAGGGCTCCTTCTGGAGCATTTCTAACAAAAGCCAGAAACTTTATCTGTCTGCATAGTTGATTTACAGAACTCTTCCTTGTGTTTACTGGGGTATCTGCCATGAAGTAAATGCATTTAAACAAAGCTTTCACTTCACTGTGTCACTGCCTTCAGACAAAGGAACAGAGATTTCCTTGAGGTACATACCCTGGTGTTAACACACACTGTCTACTACTGTGCTGCTGAGAGCCCTACAGACTGTGGGATTCTTCCCCATGCTGTTTGGTAGAGTCCAGTGTGAAAGCCATATGAGAATATCCATGTTGCCCATTGAGAATGAAATTACTGTTTGGATCCCATAATCCACCTTTTTCAGACTGCAGAGTGCTCCTGCCTACATGATGAGCACTATTTTTGAGCTTTTTGAAAAAGCCATGACACTTCTGATAGATCCCGTCTGGACATCTGAAGCTATGGGTTGTTGATCTCGTCTGGACTCTTACAAACCCAAGAATTTTTAACAGGAAAACTTAGGCAGTAGGAAAGCTCAAGTACCCTTGCAGTGGAACAAAGCAGTGACTAGTCTTTCCAGTGCAAGCAGTGAAATACAGCTGGAGGATGATAAAGGGAATGAGTAGAAGCTGTGGAGGCTCCTGGCCTCCAGTACCAGTGTCTGCTTTCATCTTCATGAACTGCTATTACACCCTCATTCCCATTATCTCTTTGGACTCAAGGAGTCTGCTCCTGCTCCCTTGTTGTGAGTTGTTCCTACATAAATTCCTCAAACAGACTGGCCCTTCCCTTCCAACCTTTCACACCTTTCACAAGTCTCTCTTTTTTCTCCTTCTTTTGCTCTTTTCATGTGACTTCTGCCCATAAACTATGTTTAAGCTTTACAAACAACTCCACCAGCTCCTCAGAACAGCATCATTTTAGTTCTTTTTTCTTGCCTCTTACCATCTCGGTTTGCCAGATGTTAAACAGCTGTTAACCTTACCATCTGAATATCCTGATACTAGTTACAGATCCTGTAAATCAAGAAACTTAAGCAGCTATTCCTTTGTTACAATGGAACAATATTGCAAACCATATTTCATGGCATTTTCAGTGCTCCGTGCTCATCTTGGTACACACCAGGCATGATACCTCCCATCTTTTTCCTTCCCTCCTGTGCTGGGCCGAATAAAAAAATATTAATGATGCCCCCCTATCTTGCAGGGGCTGATTTCAATAGTTTGATTGCAGGATTGCTGCTGTGCCTTATTTCATTTAACAGCACAGGGGCTGCATGAGGCTGTCAAGAGGTCAGAGGTCAGGAAACAAGTGTCTCATTAGCAGCACAATCAGAATAAACAGGAGAAAATGGAGGTGAAGAAGGCACCAGGCGCAACAGCAAGGAACAGATCTGCTTGTGAAAATTGCTGATGGATGGTACAGTTTGGACCCTGCGTAGCAAAATGAGAACTCAGAATGGAAGTTTCTGCTCCATGCAGCAGTGTCCTGCAGGAACAATAAAAAGAAAAACTGTCTGTACATCCGCCAAAGCACTACAACACACTTCAGTGAGGAACGCACATAGAGATGTTTACCCTGCTCTGCAGTGTGGCCATACCTAGAGGGCTCTCAGGACAGTGGCCACCTCTTTGTGGGACTAAGGGTCAGATTCTTGAAGCCTTCTTTGTCTGGTAGCACACCTTTGAAGCAAAGCAGCTCCTGGCTGCCTAGGCCATCTCCTACTAGGAATCACAGATCTTCTCCTTCATCTCTTGTTCTGACATGGACAAGCTCTGAGAAAGAACCAGTTAATGTCTTCCAGCTTGTTATTTTGTGACCAGGATGGTGCTGGATATGCTTTCTGGGTATTAGGAATTAATCTTTGCTTCTGCCCAAAGGCCAAGAAGGGTCATCTGTAAGCATAATGACTGAATATAGTACAGAGCTTAGTGGAAAATGATGTCTCATATACTTCCCAGGCTTATTAACTCTGAGGGTTTGCAGATACAAGAGTCAAATCCAGCAGCTCTCCAGCACTTGACTGGTGACATCTGGTGTGTGTGACCCAAGAAGAGGACTGATGGGCAAACAGATCACAGGTGGTCACAACAGGGCATGCAGCAGTATAGTCAGGTGTTCAGAACACCACCAGAACATCTGAGCCCAGCCACACTCACAGCCCTTAGTAATGACTGAAGTCACCCTGATGTCAAATCACTTCTGAGCACAGTGGGGCATAACCTCTGGAGCAGATCCTGAATTTATCCTATAGATGCAAATCTTTTTTATTCAGTTGCAACTGGATTTACACTGCCCAAGTCCTGAGAGGAGTGAAACTGAGCTGGGTATGTGAGAAGCCAGCTGCTACAAAGAGCTACTTGTCACATTCCTCTTTAGCTGGCATAAATGAGCACAACTGAAGCCAGTAGAACTGCACTGATTTACATCAGCTATATAATTCGACATGAGGAAAATTCAGTGGGAGTATAGTCTTATGGTTGCTTAATGTAGCTTGCCTTTCCTAGTAATAATGCTGATAGCAAAGCAATATCGATGAAGTATAGGCTACCAGGGGCTCTTTGCAGTCCTGTGCCAAGTACAGAAAAGTGGAAGAGAAAAATGGAAGAGAAGAAAATCTCGTATTTGCTACTGCCTATTAACTATTAGCAGAGGGCAGGAATGAACTACATTCTTTCCTTATGTCACTGTGCAATGAACAAAATATATTGGTAACCCTGGAGGTTCACTTTCTCTGGAGAATCATCCCAGATATTGCCAGCCAGACTTCAGAGTCCACAGAGAACCATCTTTCTCCTAACAAGATTTATAAAATGGGATTACACACAGTTTTATCAATGAGTGAATAAACTGAAGGCGTATTAAATAGAAAATCCCTTCACAAAGAAGCAAATGTAAGAGTTTTACACCATTAAAATTCCTTTACTAGACTCCATTAAGATGTTGGCTAATTTGTAGGATACATTATCACTTCCTTTAAGCTCTCTTTCCTGTGTGACAAGTCTCCTGATATCAGTCATGATAACATGTCTTCCTGAGAAATTAAGGCCGTAAAACCACAAGGTGTGTTTGCCGTGATTCAGTTACCATGTAATGACTGCTCTCCGCCTCCCTGTTGATTTTAAACATTCAGTCCTTGGGAGATGGTCATGTTTCTGCACCTATAAAGAATCTCATGGCAATGACTTTAGCAGACCAAAGCAGGCAAAGACCTTGTTCATCCCTTCGCAAATCTTAGAATCATAGAATGGTTTGAGCCGGAAGGGACCTTTACAAGTCATCTAGTTCAAGCTCTAGTTCTGAGTAACCTGTGCCACTGCTTTGCTACTCTGATGGGTGAAGCAAGAGTGAGACAAATTTTAAATGAGAGGTAGTTAAACAGTTTTTGGTAGGAGGTATTTGCTTTTGTTGAAAAGATAAAAACTGGTAAGTATCAGTTGAAGACCAAGTACTTTCTGACTGAGCCAAAATGGCAAGGTACTTCTGCTGCCTCAGCATCTCAGTTTGCTCCTTGGACTGCACTGCCTGCCCAAGACAGCAACAACAGTCCCATGCCCTGAAGGAGAGCAGCAATGCTCCTGCTCAGCAGTTCTCCTCATGCACCACATTAAATATACCAGAAGAAATACACAGCAGTCTGGCACGTGAAACAACTAAATAACAGTTCCCAGAAAACATCTGCAGTCGTGTATCCAGCTGGGATCTGCAGGAAAATCAGATTTTCAACTAAAATTATTCAGATTTTAATTTCAGCTCTAAGCAGTCTTTTACTACCCCCTAACATTATGCTTGTCCCAGATTTGGTTTTGTATTGAGAAACAGCTTTAATATCAACTTCAAAGGCCCGCCTAGTCTAGATTGTGGTGGGGACTTTTAGGAAAACTAATCAGTAGATTTTTCTGCTTGCTCAAGCATCTGTGGACAGTGAAAAATATATCCAAGCAGGCCTTTTGTTTAAAGCGCTAAACCTGACCAATTTTTTTTCTCATTCTTTAGCCTGTGTGAATCTACTCTTGACTTGTGGCTCAAATTATACAATCTTTTCTGTTTCAGCTGACTGAGGGATTGATTTATTATGATTTTTATTTCACAAGTTCCCCAAGAAAGAGCAGGCTGCCTGGATTAGGTCTCCTGGGGAACAAGAATCATATTCAAAAATGGAGATTTTAAGTTCATTATGTCTGCATAAAGTGAAAACCAGAATAATCTGTGTCTTGTGAGGAGGAATAAAGAAATGACTAGAGTCCTATGACTCCTGAGTAGAAAGTGTGAATAATGACATACTCAAGTAATCAATCCTTCATTAGACCACCATATCACAATGCAGACATCTGCATTTTCCCAAGGATTGCTTAATTTCTTATTCTTATGCCAGGTCCTGCACTTGTGTCACAACAACTCCATGCAGCGCTACAGGCTTGGGGAAGAGTGGCTTGAAAACTGCCCAGTGGAAAAGGACCTGGGTGTGTAGATCAACAGCTGGTTGAACATGAGCCAGCAGTGTGCCTGAGTTCAGCTTTGGGCTCCTCACTACATGAAAGACACTGAGTAGCTGGAGTGGGCCCAGAGAAGGGCAGTGAAGCTAGTGGTCTAGTGACCAAATGTTGTGAGGAGCAGCTGAGGGAGTTGGGATTGTTTAGTCTGGAGAAACGGAGGTCGAGGGCAGACTTCACTTTTTACAACTACCCAAAAGTGGATTGTAGCAAGGTGGGTGTCAGTCACTTCTCCCTAGTAGCAAGTGATAGGATGAGAGGAAGTGGCTTCAAGTTGCACCAGAGGAGGTTTAGATTATATATTAGAAGAACTTTATTTACTGAAAGAGGCTCCCAGGGTAGTCATTGAATCTCTGTTCCTGAAGGTGTTTAAAAGAGGCAGAGATGTAGTACTAAGGAACATGCTTCAGCTTGTAGACTTGGTAGAATTAGGTAATGGTTGGACTCGATTTTAAAGTTTTTTTTTCAACTGAAATGCTTCTATGATTATTTTCTAAAGATAAAGCCATGTAGTGTTAGATACAAATTCAGATTTCAGCCCCCTTTTCAATAATACTAACTGCAAAATGCCTACTGACGTTGCAAGATTCCACAAGGTCATGCCTGACACCCAAAGCTCTAAAATGGAGCCTCCTCTGTCTCATTAGTGTTGTTTCATTAACATAAAATCTTTTAGCCAAACACTGGCTTTTCACACAGAATACCTTCATGCAAGATTAAATGATTTTTAAAAAAGGGCATAAAATCATGGAATGGTCTGGGTTGGAAGGCACCTGCAAAGGTCATCTAGTCCAAACCCCTCTGCAATCAGCAGGGGCATCCTCAACTAGATCAAACTGCCTATAGTGCTGTCGAGTCTCACTTTGAGTATCTCCAGGGATGGGGCCCCAACCACCTCCCTGGGCATAGCAGAATTCATAGTTACACCACATGAGCTTTGCAGCATTCATTCTCAAATTGCTTTTCCCGATTCCCAAGAACAAAATATCCAACAACTGCTGCAGGAAACTAAGAATAATCTAATTCAATAATTTTTCTTTTTAACAATAAAATGGTGATATTTTTGAGTAAAAGAAGTACAGAGGGAAAAATGTACTAAATGCTGGTTGAAAATCTGAAGCATACCAGAAAAAGCAGATGGGTGTTAGGACCCGTTGTAATAAAGGAAAAAAAAAAAATGTTCTAAAACATTAGCAATTGTCCGTCTGTTGTCTGTACAGCTTTGTGAGAAGACATTTGCTTCTCCAAAAGTAATAATACTGAACTAAAAGCTGACTTTGTAAAGCTAACAAGATCATAATTCACAGTTCAGGTTCAATCCATGAATGACTTGAATGAAATGGCACCACAAAAATCCATCTGAAGAGGTACACTTGCTATCTGTAGACAATACTGTGTCTAGTTTGTTTTGAACTCTCTCTTAGGTGGGTTTGTTTGCATTTTTCAAGTTAGGATCTGGATCCTAAACCTTAGAAAGACCAGTTGTCTTATACCTCATAGTAAGTTACTTTTTTATCTGATTAAATACAATATTCTTTTTCTCCAGGATTACTTTCTGGAGGCTTCTCCTGCCACCTCCTGCACTACTTGATTTTGAGGTGTAACCTTGTATGTGGAAGTTCTCTAGGAGACCAGATCACCGTTAATATATCTGCAAAATAGTTTCAGATTTTTGCTGCTGAACAGCTTCTTGGACTGACCTACATACCATTCTGCCAAACTTCAGACCTGATGCAAGGGACCCAGATCCTTCAGCTCTCCACCAACCAGCCAAGCCATTTGTGACTGGAGCAGTGACACTATCTCCTGGTCTTTTTAGCAACTTGCATTAAAGAAATTTGGGGCACCCCTCTAGTCTCCAACACACTGTTAGTTCTTACCATTCTTACCATCAGAGCCACCTGCAAGCATGAGCCCGAACAGTGGAGCTTCCTTCCCTCCTGGCATATCACCTTGCCCCAGCTCCTGGTGCTTAGGGGAGCTTGCATGGTTGATCATGGTTTGATATTGTGGTAATGCACTCAAAACCCTTCTTGCCCTCTCTGCCTTGCAGAGTATGGGTGGGGGAAAGATAAAAGCATGGGGTAGGGGCAGGAGAAGGCACCTTTCCCTCCTAGGGCTGTGGTCATAGACACATGGACCCTTCCCAAAGCCACGTGTTAGAATCCCTGCACTTTGGCAAGCCTGGGATGCTATAAGCTGAGCTTCCTACTTCTTTTGGTGATGTTGGGGCAGCAATTATCTGGAGACACTAAAAGGAGTTAGCTGCAAAGTGTGTATGCCTTTTCTCTCTTCTTGGCTGGCTTTTGCATCCCACTTGTGGATTATAACAGCAGTTCTGGAAGGCTTCCCGAAAAGAAGACCATAAGAGGAATCCTCACAGTTACAACGCAGCCTCATGAGTAAAACTGGAATATTTCCTGGAGTGTGTTGGGAAAGCCTGCCTATTGTTAGTGGGGATATTTGCTGTTTGTGGATTTATCCTTTCCAAATACTGTTCCTGAAACTGTTTCGTAACCATTCTTATGTTCTGAAGGCATTCTTGACTGAGCGTTAAGAACCTGTACAATCTTCATAATTTTGTATATAGCTACATGGGGGTGGGGTTCAAATTAATAAATAATATATATTTTTATTAACTCTCTGTCTTAGTCTATTTCATAACAGATGTAAGAGTAGAGCAGTTAGAGTTGTGTATGTGTGGTGGCCTTGGGATGGGTACAGGTAACAATGCTTAGGTGAGAAGGTCTGCGGAGACAAGAAAGAAAGCACGAAGGGAGGCCGAGTGGTGACAACAGGAGTGCCAGCCCACTCCCTAAACATACAACCCTCTAAAATCCCACTGATCTTTCCCTTTCCCCTAAGGTTTCTTTTCTGAGAAATCTGACACCACAAACTTAAACTTTGTTTATGCTGAGAAGCGGCTGCTGGCTCTGGGGAAGGGTTAAATGCTGAAGCACATATTGAAGGAACCATCTTCCCTACATTTAGCTATCATGAATATCAGACCTCTTTGATGGACCTCTATGGATCACACTGACTACACGGTGATTATCTAGGGAGCACAGTGACTGTAGATACATACCCTGGGCATTAGGAAGTATCTTACACTTCTATCATTTGTCAGTATGCAATCTGTCCAACCAAAAGGCAACAGCACCGTATCATCCAATTCATGTATCCACTAACACAACTGTAATCCTAAAATAAACAGCCTGGGAACATTTAAAACACTTAAACACACCAGTTTTGGTTTTCTGTCCAAATAATCTGTGACCATCACAGTAAATCTTAATCCAAAACACAAAAAGCTGTTGGTTTTAACAAAGGAAACTCGGGTGGGGAACTTTGCCAGGTTGCTGATGGCAAATCAACACACAGCTCTAAAAAGTCTTACTCGATACTGCAGCAGCTACAGACCACTTAAAGAACAGAGAGGGTATCCCTGTGTTAGTCTGTTATAGGCCATTTTACCAGTGTCAGCATGAAGAAAGGCAAATGAACAATACTGCAGAAATGAAATTCATCTCCAAGCAGGCACTTTACATTGGCAATGTCAAAAAAAGTGCAACTTATCCCTTTTCTGAGAAAGGAATCAAAAGCTAAAATACTCAGCGGCCCGGAACAGCCATAATAGAGGATTTCCAATAAACACTTTTATAAACAAAAGTTGGGAGCTTTAGCAATTCAAGCCCACCACTATTCAGTTTTGAAGATAAAAGAGGCATAGGAAACAGCGTGGTGGCCAGCCTTTGTCTTGCTATTGGAAAATTCCTCGAAATGAACAAATTTGAAAGCTTTGAAGAATGTTAACTATCCTGTGCCAGAGGGATTTCAGAACACAGACTGGATGAAAGGCAGGTTTTAAATAGCAGTGCCTTACTGCAATGGGCCGTGGCCTAAAATGCCCACTTGAAAATTATGAGGGGCTGTGAGAAAGGTTTGTGACAGACAGTAAAACTGCTAAAAACCTGAGTTCCAGCAGGTCAGAAAGTATCTGTGAGGTGAGGTCAAAGCTAGTGAGTAGTTTTCAGCTGACAAAAAAAGTTGTGAAACATACTTTTCTTTTAAAATAAAATAAGAAAGCATTTTAAAAAAAAAATTGCATTGAACAAAGTATCTAATTCTGACCTGAAATGATAGTTTTTGGTTTGAAAAAAAAAAAAAAAAAGGCCTCAATTTCCTATTTTTATTCAGTTTTCCTTACTCCATTTGTTAATTGTCTTGCTTCGAGTACCAAATTAAAAAAATCCCTTATTTGGCCAACTCCAGTAGACAACTTTTCTTGCAGTAACTGCTATGGTAATTACAAGCACAAATCTCCTGAAGCAGGTTACAAGGAGAGCTCTCTCCCCAGTAGCTGCACTGCCAGCTGCAGTGCAGATGGCTGGGTCATTCCTAACCATTTAGTGGTCACATCTGGATCTGTGATACCTACTGATCAGACTGTGTCTTTGCATATGTATTAACAGTGTTGATTCTTTTGTGGTTGTATCACTGTTTGTGAATTAATTTCTCACCTTTCTAGAGAATTTCATGTTTCACCATCCTACCCAGAGATCTGCCCATTCTACCAATTCCCAGCTTGCTCAAGAACACAACCTGTCCCTTTCCATCTGCTGTGTATTCAATGCCTTCAACTGCCAGAGCCTGTTTCTGTCTCTATGTATTAGCAAAGTCCTGAAATAACTGTTTTGGTTTGATTTTCAATTATAGAATCATAGAATTGTTTTGGTTGCAAGAAACCTTTAAGATCATCCAGTCCCACACTAACCCAGCACTGCCAAGTCACCACTAAACCATGTCCTTCAGTGTAGCAATTCTTTTTCCCTCGGGACGGCTTCTTTGG
Organism: Semnornis frantzii; assembly: GCA_013399775.1. Classification (NCBI taxonomy): domain Eukaryota; kingdom Metazoa; phylum Chordata; class Aves; order Piciformes; family Ramphastidae; genus Semnornis; species Semnornis frantzii. Next base: position 15,809 of record VWYK01060699.1, on the reverse strand, counting down.
CGAGGGATCCTGGACAGCGCTACACACGGATCGATATGATCCCAGCAATGCCAATTTATTGAATACGAACATGCATTTATATAC
>VWYK01060699.1:631-15322 GCA_013399775.1 Semnornis frantzii | reverse complement strand
TCAATGTCCTTCTTATAGTGAGGGGCCCAAAACTGAATCCAGTATTTGAGGTACAGCCTCATCAGTGCTGAGTACGTGTGGATGATCACTTCCCTAGTCCACACTATTTCTGATACAAGCCCAGCATCATAACATTTCATGGAGCATCAGTGAAAACATTGCACCAGAGATATAAAATATCAAGAATGTCTACTTAAAAAATGAAATGATAAAAAAATTCACCTGCTAAAAATTAACACATTCCCTCATGCCTTAGGAAACCGCTGTGTTGGTTTTGTATTTACAAGATATTAGACACGATTTGCTCACTGTTATAGCATTTTCTTTAGTTTTAAACCCAGGAGCCTAAAAACAAGACAAGATATTTTCTACTCAACAGAATTCTTGTCTCATCTGAGTTCACTTCTCTTGAGGTTATTGAGATGCACACAATTAGCCAGAGGCTAAATTTGGACCATAGAGTGATAATCTTTTTATTGTTCTTGTTGCTTTGTAAGTATTTCCGCAGCAAACAAATGGAATGCTACAAAGAGGCTTATTACATCAAATAAGGAATTAGCAGCAGGAATCAATAATCTCCTAAGATCCTATTTCCAGGCAAATACTCTTAACTTCAAAATAACCAAAAAACCCCCATGAAACAAAACACTTGGCAGAGGGACATTGAAACCCTACCTGCTATCCTGAACGGGCTGCAGTCTTTCTCTTCATCTGCTGCTGCATGTGATATCAGTTTTTTACATTTTCTCCCTGAAGTTTTGAGGGCTCAGTTCAACCCCTATCATCTCCACTCTTAGTTTTCTTAAATGAGGTGCCTTTACTCGTGCCCGTGCATTCCCCAGTTCCCCAGACACTTTATCAATACCACAATCTATTTGCTTGGGAGAGAGTGGTTATGGAGCGGGAGGGAATGCCCAAAGACATCTTTCATCTTCCTTGTATAAAAAGGGAGATAAACCTGTTCCTTGCCCTGCTGACCTGAAAAGTCATCTCTCCTTTACACTTCAGACACTTCACTTTTTAAATCCCATTGGGACAGAGTTGTAGATGTTCTCCCTGTGACATTTCAAATGGGGTGCTGTTAAATCCCACATTTATTGCAATTGTTTGTCCTCTCAAGAAAGACCGCTTTGAACTATGATTGTTTTCTAAGCTTCTTCCTGGTCTGAATAGTTTATGTAGTCAGCATTCAGGCAGAGAGTTAATATTTAAAACATTTTGCATGCAAGATGAGAAGTAAGTTTGTTAATGGCTGCTGCTGTGCCTGAATTTCCCTACAGGGAATAGACACCAGCACTGAAATGCCTCCATCCTGAGCTTTTGGTGCCCTGGTTTTGTGGCATCCACATGTTTTCTGCATGTTCAGCTGCAGTGAAGGCAAAGGCAAGAAGCTTGGAGAGAGGCAGCAAAGTGCTGGTTACACTGGAAGCTGCACCTGCTGCTATGAGAGGCTGCACACTGGTACTAAAACATGCTGGCTAGGATGGCCTCAGCAAACATACACTGCCTGCTTCCTAGTTCTGCTCAACTTCATTATCAGTTTAAAATGTGCAATTTCTCATGCATCAGAATTGAGCTGAAGAAAAGAACACACACTCTCAGCATCTCCTTCCAGCACCCACTGGCCACAGCCATTTGAGCTTGCGTTTGGCTTTAGGAGTGTAACTGAATTCCCATCTATACCTTATAGTCAACTGGGTATTAGGCTCACACTTGTGACTGGAGATTACCTAGTGCAAAGAAGAACTTTGCTTCCATTTGACAGCAGTGGTGTTCTGCTGGGTTCAGCTAATGAACACCAGCTTCTAAGGAGGGCAGGGGAAAAATGTCTCACAACTACTACACTCTGTCAGCTTTTCAAGCTCTGCTGAGGAGTGTTTTTGGCAAAACATGCATCAAATACATGCTTCCATCCTATTTTTTAACTAGAGCCTTTAGAAGCATGCTGTACTCTGCACAACTGGAGATCACTGCTGTTGTATAGATACCAGACAGCATCATTGCAGCACATCTGGGATGTTTCTGAGAGGAGCAAGCTCCCAATTCCCCAGATTAACAAAGAACAATGAATTGTTAGTTGTCTCTGGATTCACCCAGCGACAGAAACTTTTGAAGGCAGATTTCAAGATTCTGCTTCAGATAGGTAGAAAATGAGAAAAGAGCTACATAAGGGTGCAAGAAATTTGCAAAACTCTTAAAATTGGAACTGGGACTCTGGGTTTTGTTTTGGGTATATTTTTTATTTTGCTATGGCAGAGGTAGACTGAAGGGATAAGGAGGTCAAAGGCTGAGAGAAATGCTTGTTGAGGGAAGTTGGGCACCTGGAGTTGATTTCCATGAGAATACAGAGTGTCTGTGAGATGTTCATGTTTAGAAACTGAGTCCCCAATAATTTCTTCCATGCGGTGAAGAACAATGAATTTGGTCTCAAGGGCTATCCCCATGCTACCTTGGAACTGAAGTAAGCTAGAGACTTTTACAGTCTACAGGTCATAGACAGGCATCTGCCAGAGCTCATGGCCCTGTCTAAATCTCTGTGCCACCACAGCCATTTGTACAATAAACGGAATCAGGAGACATTTATCAAGCACTGCACCAGATCAGCTTTAGGAGACACATTCATAGTAACCTCAGACTAAGGGGAGCAAAGAGAGTCAGCATTTGGGAAAGTTCAAGACAGAATTTGGCTGCTGTGTTGAACTTCAGAATATTCCTGTCAGCTTACTTCCCCAGCTTGTCAAGGTCTCTCTGGATGGCAGCACAACCCTCTTGTGCATCAGTCACTCCTCCCAGTTTTGGGTTGTCAGCAAGTTTGCAGAGGATACACTCTGCTCATCGTCCAGATCATTAGTGAATGGTGTTGAAGAGGGTTGGCCCCAGTATTGACCTCCTGGCATATACTGCTAATTACTGGTCTCCAATTAAGACTTTGTGTCACTGTTCACCTGCTACTGGGCACAGCCATTCAAACAGTTTTCAATCTGTCTTCCCATTCAACCCATACTTCAACAAATTCACTGTGAGGATATTATGGGAGACAACCTTGAAAGCCTCAGTGTCTACATAGACACTACCTACTGCTCCCCTCTATCTACCAGGTGAGTTATTCCATTGCAGAACCTCATCATGTGGATTAAGTATGACTTCCCCTTGTGAATCCTGATGACTTTCTTGTCCTTTACATGCCTGGATATGGTTTCCAGGATTAAGCTGCTCCATCACCTTCCCAGTGACCAAGGTGAGACTGATTGGTCTACGATTCCCTTAGTCCTCTTTCATGAATACAGGAGTGATATCTGCTTTCCTCCAGTCTTTGAGCACCCAGTTGCCATGACTGATCAAAGAATTGTTGAAGATGGCACTAAATATTTAGTACTGCTAGATCAAATTCCTCCTTTCAGATATACTTTTATGCTGACTTGTGAGGCAGCATTGTTCTCTCTTGAAGGTTTTAACACATGCTCTGATTGTTAAAACATGACGTGTTGAGAGACAAGTGCACAGAACTGAGAGAAAGGTAAGGTACAGAGATGGGCAGGTAGGAGAATCAAATGAGGCAGCCAAGTGTGCAACAAGCAAAGAGAATGTTGAGATGAGTGAGCTGTGATGCCTGGTATTCCTTCATTGATGCCTTCCTTGCAATTCCTCATCACTGTCTTTACACCTGCTCCAATGTCTTTCAGATTGAGGTCAAGTGCTGTACATGTACAGCACCTTGAACCAGGGTGGGGTGGAGGGAGGCTACGAGCACTACTGAAATACAAGAAGAAACAAAATGTAATAAAGACTCTGAAGAGAAGAATTAGTCAAGACAAAGGGAAATAAAAGTACCTCCCAAATATGTGTCACACAGGATGGGTTTCAGAGGCAAAAATAGTCTATTTTCCTTGCTGCAGAGTTGTCTTTCAGCTGTCATGTTACATTAGAAGACGTGATGGAGCCCTTAACATGCTGGAATTGAACAGAATAGTGCAAAATGTTGGCAGATCTTCTAACTGCACCAAAGTATTAGATTTTCTTTGGCATTCTGAAGGGGAAGAGGAAACAGTGGGGTATCACATAGCTCTATCATTCCTGCCATTGCCCAGGTCTCTCTATCTCAGTATATATCTGCCCAAACGGGGGAAGGGTTAATAGTTCTGGTACAACCTGAAAGGGAAGGACATCAGGCATTTACACTTAGCTGCTAACCAGAAAAAGGAAAGAAGTCTCCGAGGATATTCTGTCCCTGAGACATCAGGCACTCCTTCATAGGGCAGCAAAGGAAAGGTTTGGTAACAGCTGGAGAATGCTCTGATGGGGAGATTCATGAAGTCACTGATGTACAGCTGCAGTGTGTATGCAAACCTGACTCCAAACAGACTCCTGTCAGAAGGGCTCCCTGCCTCCCTTCTTCTACAGTTGAAACCCAGATATTGAGACAGGGAAATCCTTGCACTAGGAAAGCCAGAGACCACAGTGCAGGTGCTCCAACATCCCAGTGGAGCCAAACAAGCCAAAGAAACTCTTTGTTCATGCTACTCGCAAGCTTGCCTGAAAGAAGGTCAGCTGATGGGGTTGTGAAAATATCATGGCAGATGGCCACAGACTTTCCCCTGTAGTTTCTCTGAGGGTCTCCTGAGGATAGCATTTACAAGCAGTTTATATCTCCCTGTGTGCTTCCCCACAGGGCCTGCGTGCAACTGAGCTGCCATCTGCCATCTCACCAGGTAACTAAGGTTTCTCTGTGTGTGTGCAGGAGAAGAGAGCCTGGTCCAGACAGGATTCTTGTTCCCCACTGAAGGAGGAGGCTGATGCCTTTGCAACCCCCTCTGCTTGAGATCATGGTCTCCTACTTGCAAGGCAAGCTTTTAAATCAAAGCCTCTTGATTTTGCAGGGAGGCAGGAAGAATGTTGTTTCTTGATTCTCATAACAATGGAAATCATGAAGACTTTTCCAGAATGCTGAAAAACTCACTATTTGGTAGGATAAATAGTCCAGCCTGGTGTTATAGATGCTCATTTAGCAAATACAACATATCAAATGCTTATTTCATTAATTACTTATTAAGCACCAGTGTTGCTGCTGGCTGAATTCAGGGATGTCAGTGATGAACCAGGTTACTGGATGTGCCTTGCTCGTAACGCAGCTTCCCTGTAGTTTGACGGTTTGAACATTAGTCATCATCAGAAAGGCAAGCAATGGAAATTACAGGTTGCATACTTGGAGACACATTGATGTGGTCTACTGCACCTGCAAACACTTCCTCTTCACTAATGCTGTTAACATAAGTGGCAATTTCACATGGCCAGGTTTGAGGTTAAAGACTTTGTTTAATCCTCATATGTGGTCTGAGCAGTGCTTATGAATCCCAGTGATGAAATATGAGCATAATTCTCATCCGTGCTTGTCTCTAAAAGACTGGTTGGGACGTGGTGGTAGCCCCATCCCTGGAAGTTTTTAAGGCCAGGCTGGATGTGGCTCTGAGCAACCTGGTCTGATGTGAGGTGTCCCTGCCCATGGCAGGGGGGTTGGGCCTGGATGATCTTTGAGGTCCCTTCCAACCCTGACAATTCTGTGATTTTCTGCATGATACAAAAAAAGTCCCTGTCCATGTCAGTGATCCTTGTGTTAACACTATGCCTTAGAGAAAGTGTGCAAAATTCCAACCTTACATAATTGCATCAGGTGTAACAGTAAGAATATTCACTCTCTTGGTACATTAGTCCAAAAGACATTTAATCCTATATAAAACAAATATACAAACCATTACATCCTATTTGCTATTTACCACTGTTCAAAGTCACTAACAGTGATTTGGCACTTTGGGACATGTTTTAATGGCCCTGGTGGTGTTAGGTTGATGGTTGGATTTGATGATTGATAGAATACCAGGTTGAAAGGGACCTTAAGGATTGTCTACTTCAACCTAACAATATAGTTTAACTGAGCTCTTCCAGCATCCTGTCAAGCTGGGCCTTGACACTGTCTCATGTAGGGGAATCTACCACGTCCCTTGGGAGTTTATTCCAATGTCTAATAGTTTGAATGGTGATTTTTTTTTTTTTTTCCTGGAATCCAGTCTGAAACTTCCCAGTAGCAACTTGTCCCCATTACCCCTTTTCTTTACCATGTGACTCTTAGTAAAAAAGGAGTCTCCCACCTCATGATAGTTGCTCTTTATGTATGTGGTCTCCCCTAAGCCTTCTCTTCACAAGGCTGAACAAACCCAGTTCTCTTAGCCTTCCTTCAGTCCTTCTGACCATTCCTGTGACCCTTCTCTAGACCCTTTCCAGCCTATTCGCATCCTTCTTGTATAGCAGGGACCAAAACTGTTCACAGTACTCAAGGTGTGATGACCTTGGAGGTCTTTTTCAACTGAAACAATGCTACGCTTCTAAGCTTCTATTTACTCACATACAATAATCTGCATGTGAATCATAGAATTGTCTGGGCTAAAAGAGACCTCAAGGATCATCTAGTTCCAACCTCCCTGCCATGGGCAAGGACACCTTACACCAGATCAGGTTGCTCAGAGTGACATCTAGACTGGCCTTAAAGACCTCCAGAGATGGGGCTTCCACCACCTCCCTGGCCAGCCTGTTCCAGTGTCTCACCACCCTCAAACAGCTCCTGTGCTTCTGGACAGAGATGGGCATGCACACAAGTTACACTTACTTCCTTAGCAGGTCTGCTTGTGCTCATAGTGTACATATATCATATATATATACACATACATACATACACACATACGTAGATATACACACACACACATATCTATCTATCTATTTAAAAGCTGACTGGTGTCAGGATAAAAAATTTGGTTTATGTGTTTGCTTCTTTTGTAAGGATTACTTGTATTAAATCTCCTGCATGTGTTGTCAAGTAGACCATAATACACTGAAGAGGGGAAAAAAAGGGCAAACTGTAACTCCTGAGGGAAGTTAAATATTTTGCTCAAAAAGCAATTTTCCCATTTTACAATCATCAGCCTATAAAGTGAAATTTATTCCTGCCAGTTGCTTCTTTTATCTACTTGCGCTGCTATCTGATTTGTTTCCTATATGAAAATCACAAGGTCCTTCAAGATGAGCAAATGTTGTACTTGTGATTAACTCTCCACAATCATCAGCTACAAAGCATGAAGATCTATGCTTGGATCTTAGGTTGAAATTTATGAGGTAGTTCTTAATGGAGTTGCCTGAAATTTGACAGCATTAACCAGCAAGAGAGAAAAAAATTAGGATCAGATCACCTTTGTTTCCTTCTTTTAAAACCAGACTATAAAATTTTGAAACAGCTACTTCCTAGCTTGTGTTTATTTTCCCTTTTTTGTATTAATACTTGTCATTCTTCTACTCAAAAGAGAGTACTGTGTGAGCTTCACATGGTCTCTTGTTTACTAGCAAAACAGAAGACTGTTTCTATTACCAACATATGTTATTTCATTATTGCCATGAGCTTGCATTATATCACCATGAATTATTTTGCCCAGCAGAGAAATGTGGCTTCCTCTGAGGTAAAAGATGACAGTGGTTTGACAACTAATAGCAACACTGCAATCAATTCAGAGCAGAAAATGAAGGATCCCACTGGAACTGCAAAGGAAACTAAGGTAGACTAAATATATTTGTCTGGCTGTGTTGACAGCCTGAGTGAGACCTCAAACACAGACTCTGTCAGGGTGCTGAAAAGGATGGGAAGTGTGAAGGGGAAATTGTAACCCCATAATCTTGTTCTGCTTCAGCTTCTGTTTCTCCCATCCTTTCTCTGCAGATGTTGCAATGAAAGTGTGGGGTGAATTCCACTGTTTCCATGAAACCAGGCAACGGGAGCAGTGATGGACCCCGGGAATAACAAATAGCTTCCTGGGCTGGTGACATCTCTGACTGAAATGAACTTTTGACATGGAAAATGTACCTTCCATTTCATTAGTGGCCACACAGATACCTCTGGGGAGACCTTGTGCTCAAATGCTGCTTCCTGCTGCTTGTTGCCAACCATTAAGAGCATTGCTCTCTTCAGCACAACATTCCTCTTCCTTTATAGTAACATAAATAGCCTCACCTTCTAACATGGAGAGGCACATCTGCCCAAGGACAGAGCATATCCACTCTGCAAGGCTTTGCTTTCATACACAGCGAAACATATGCTGGCCCCAAATGAGCGAAACTGATGGCAGCAGGGGTTAATCCCTTCCTGACACTGAGCTGTGGCAGAGCAGAGTTCACACTGCCAGGTCTCATCCCAATCATAAGTTAAGGACACTGCTCATCCCATAACCAGGGAAGCATGCAGAGGTGATGTGCTTTGCAGTGACATTACCCACTGTCACCTCCCCTTTCCCTTAGACCTTTTGCCACAGCAAGTTACTCAGACAAAGCAAATTCATGCTGTTAGATGTTGAAACTTGTGTCAAAACAATATTAATAGCATCATTTGCGATATCAGACTTGTCTTTTTCTGGGATTAATGCTACCTATGCAAATTCCTAACATAAAGAGACGTCTCTAAATGGTGCTCAGAAATGAGGATCCTTGTCCCACTGAAGCACAGTTAGATGTCAAAAGAGATCCTGATACCTGGACACAAAGTTTGCTGTCAATGAAAATTTGTCAGCTAGTGTAATTTTCCAAAGTTCATAGGCACACGTGTACATCTGGAGACCCCAACATACCTTAAGTACATGTGCACATATGTTTCTTTCAGTGGCTTGCCTGAAGTTAGAAAGAGCATGGAAGATGCAGCCTTCCCAAAACATTTTAACTATAAAGCCACCTTTCTTTCCACTGCAACAGAGATTGCTAGAACACCAGTCACAAGAGAGATTTGACATAGGCCTTGAGAATCCATCTCCCATCCATACCCCCCAACAGAACCCAGATCGGTTCTGCTTAGAGTATTTATTCCTGGTGGTTGATCCCAGATGTGTTATGATAACTCGGTTTCAGCTTATCACCTATAGAAAATCATCTGCTTTTGCTGCCTTACTCTTGATGCCAAGGGCAATCTAGATAGCTCCCTTGGGGTTTCTCACAAATGTACAGGTTTCTCACAAAGCTAAACTAAATGGGAAAAAAAAATGCTGTTTTCCCCAGGCACCATAACAGCTAAAACCCAGGTTCAGCCCTTTGCAGTTTTTTTTGGCTGTCCCCATTCATGCATCTAACTCTGTCACATCGCCCCCTCTAATCCAGTATTTAGATGAGCTTGTTTACCACAATCCCATTTTCCATGTGATTTATCCCCAGCACCCAACATGTGAAAAGGCAACCTCCTCACACGCACGCGTGCACACTGCCGCTGGAGATGAGCTCTTGCTTTAGGCACTTGCTTTTCTCTCATTAGTGGAAGCTAACAATAAGTGTGAGAATTGCGGACGTCAGAGGTAATTAGGAAGAAACTATTTCATGTTACCCAACGAAATGAGATCTGTGAATAAAGCCTAATCCTGCTGTCTGCCCATTCTTTTTATCCCTAAATGACTCAGAGTTGGGGAGGGTGCAAAATGCTCTCCACAGCACTGGATGGGGAACGGCCATGGAGGAGATTCAGCTGTGCTAACTGGGGGCCATCTTGCTATCAGCATCTGGTGGAATAAACCCTCCTTTCAATGGGACTGCAATGCTGTTTAAAAAAGCTGAATGTCCTCACAGACTAGTTTATTAGTAAACAAACACAATCACTTTGGATTACTCAGTCCCCTCAGGCCTCTGAAGAAACTGATGTGTATTTTAACAACTGTGGAAGTCTTGCACCCTTCCTTAGCACTGGTACTATCTCTGTCATCTTCATGGTGATGCCAAAGATCCGATCCTTTCCCCAAACTCCGATTCTTCTCCTTTCCGTTTCACAATTCTCCTGTTTACAAACATGCTGTATTGCTCTTTCTCCTGAGTACTCTCCCTCCTGCAGAGGGACACATGGACAAATAGTATCTTAACCGAACAAGCCCCAAAACCGTACGGCAGTCTCATGGCATTTTAAAATCAAGAGCAATTTTTTATACTTGTGGGAATTCATCAAGTTCATTTCATCACAGGATTTCTGTTTCCGGGCAGTAGTTTTCAGTACAGCTGAAGAAGATGTAGTATTGGTCAGGGAACTCACAGAGCAGATTATCATTTGAATCAAAGTAGTAGGTGGCTGTCATATGTCAAACCTGCTACTCTACAACAAAGAGTTAGGATTTCTCAGGTTACGTTTCCCTATCACAGACATCTTGGTACTATTTCCATGGCATTGGTGGGACTATAAACACTTCGAGCAAGTGTCTGTCTGTATCTCAAGCATATGCGTTTACAGCCTTATGCACACAGACAGTGTCTCTGTGATCTATTTTCATGTTTCCTATCCTTTGTCTCCTGATACTTGCAATATATTATTTATATTGCTTCAAACCAAGATTTTTGGGTGTAAGGATGGGATCCCATTAGGTATTGCAGTGAATAAATCCAGTGCTATACGAAAACTGACACAGAACACTACCGTATATCTGAGAGAGAAGCTTCCCATTGATTCCCTGCTTTAAAGCCAGCAGAACATATACAGTCACACGCTCACAGGACCCTGCTGAGCAGCCTGTCCTTGTAGGGGAGGTGCTCCAGTTTCCTGACCACCTTTGTGGCCCTCCTCTTGCCATGTCTTTCTTATGTTGGGGGGTCCAGAAGTAGACATAATACTCCAGGTGAGGTCTCACGAGAGTGGAGCAGAGGGGGAGAATCACCTCCCTCGACCTGTCGAGGATGCAACTGGCCAGCACATGGCTGTCTTGTATTCGGGCTTTTTACTACCAACACCGCCAAGTCCTTCTCTGCAGGGCTGCCCAGCCTGTGGTTTCGCTTGGGATTGACTCTATGTAGGTGCAAAACTTTGCATTTGGCTTAATACTCCTGTATGTAATTGCTAATGAACAACAATTTCACTAGAGTTGGGGTGTTAAAAGACTCAAAAATACCTGAGTATTGCAGAAAGCAGATCAGTGATAGCCTAAAGACACACACTGCCTCAGTATATAGGAAAGACATACAAAGAACCCAGGTCTTCCCACTTCGAGAGAGAGCAAAGTCCTCAGAAAGCCTAGTGCATTTTCTCTAGAAAGCTCTTGTGCTTATTAAGTAATGTGCTGATTGAGGAACTCTCTGTGATCTCTTATGGCCATCATTATGACTCCTTGGTGAAACAGAAGTGAAAGGACTGGCACTAAAGCACCCATCTAAACACCAGGGGACAGTCCCATAGTCTCTGGCAGACAGCCGGCTTTGGGGAGCATTACTCAGCAGTGCTTGCCCTATTCCTCACCAGAGACTCCTGACAGGCCATGCCTTTATCATCACGCCTGGGAGAACCTCCAAGTTCAGATCCTGAAACAGTCGGAGTCCTTGCTTTGCAGTCATAACCCAGATATGCTCTGACTCGGATAACTACTGAAAGATAAAGCCAGGTCCTCTGACTCTAACGTGAATAACCAGGACCCAGTTTCCCAGCAGGCCCGACACAGCCAGAGAGACAAGCAGAAGTCCGTGTTCTCCTCCCGCCTGCTAACTTTCAGAGTCCTTCTTAAGCAGCTGTGAAGGCACCAGAGGGATAAAATGGAGGAGGAGTTTGGTGGAAGCTGAGAAGGCAAGGGAAAAAAAAGAGAACCATATCCATTTAAAGATTTATTTAGCACAGAAGGTCTGCATTTCAGAGTAGAAGTTAATGGAATTCTAAGGGGTTTTAGCATCCAAGAACATGGCTTCCAGTATCCATTCCCTATCCCAAATTCACATGTGGTTATGAGCTGAAAGTTCTGTATCTTTATTCACTATTTTTGCTCCTTGCTTCATAGTAGGTATCACATTTTGGAGTATCGCAGTCACAGAGCCATAGAATGATGTGGGTTGGAAGGGATCTGTAGAGATCATCATGGTTAAACAACCCGTGCTAAACCAGGTTCACCCAGAATTGTAACTAGGTGGGCTTTGAATCTCTACAGAGAAGGAAATTCCACAACCTCTTTGAGAGGCCTGTTCCAGTGCTCCATCACCCTCACAGTAAAGTTTTTCCTTATGCAGTAGGATGTTAGGAATAGTCCATTTTCCTTACGACCAGTCCATTCTGGTTTGGTGAGAGGAGGAGGAGGTAGTCTGCCGATTAGTTGCTGTAATTGCTGTGCCCAGACGGCCCAGAAACAGCTTGTGCTGCAGTGGCCTATTCCCATAATTGGGATTTACATGATGTGGGATCTCCTGCCTTCGCTAGGATGTATTTTGCCACCTTGGGATGTGCTGAACCACGATAGAGGATACACATGAGCAAAGCACTACGTTCATGTGAAGTGTTTCTATGAGAGGTATAAAGATGTTAGTCTGTCTCATGACTGAGCTCGTACTGAGGAGTGTAGTGGGCTGGATCCTGCTGTAAGATACAGTGTCTGCAGCCTCACCCATACAGCTGGTCTGGTGTAAATCAAGGCACTCAGCATGTCTCAGCATGGGAAACAGGTGACATGGTGACATCTCCTCTGGAATCTCTCTACCAGTTGGTGGGTGCAATAAGAAAGTAATTTCTGGGACTAACTGGAGGTTCAGAGGTTCCAAACTATACTTAAGCAGGACCTGGACAAACAGTTCTGAGCCAAACTGATTCTTGATGCAACTCTAAGGCTGGAGGACCTACACCTGGGATGGTTTTGGTCCACACAATATGTCAGTGTTCAATCTCTCAATACGCCTGGTGATGAGAGTCTTTAAGTATGACATTCTCTTTATAGTACTAAACTCTGCTCTGCCAAATGTGGCAGCCAATGAGCTAGTTCCAAACTAAATACTGTGAGGGCTACACATAAATACTGAAGTACCCTAATCAGCCTCTTGGTGAAAATTAATTGACTCATTACAGACAGACAATAACTATTTGCTGAAGTTTTAATACTGCATTTTTCACTTCTGTAAGTAGCATATGTGATTTCATTGGCTGGTTATTTTAAACCATAGGGAACCATTGGTGGAACAGTACCAATCCCTGTGAAATCCAAAATTGCCAGCTGCAATTATAGCCTGCATCTAGAATCTTCTCCAAGGGCTATAAATGCTTCACTACTTTAATTTTGCTTGGTATTTGCATCACTGTGTGACGATTACTGAGCAACGGCAAAGGATGGATTCAGTAATGAAGTCTGGGCAGTATAGAATACTGTCCACGGTGAAATACTCTATGCTAATATAATAGTCATCGATCCTTGCACATAGATACATCACAAACAAGCATTTGAAAGACAGGCACCTTCCTTTTTGGTGGTCAAATATCTGTGGCTTTTTGCATATTACAGATGAATAAAGTGCTTTCGCCTCACAGATCTAATTTGTAAATACCAGTAAATTAAATTAAAAGATCTGAGACAAACAACTATATAGTTTTCTTTGCAGTAGCTGGTATGGGACTATGGTTTGGACCTGTGCTCAAAACAGTGTTGATAACACAGGGATATTTTGTTTATTGCTGAGTGGTGCTTTCACAGTGTCAAGGCCTTTTCTGCTTCTCACACCACCCTACCAGTGAGTAGGCTAGGGGTGCACAAGGAGTTGGGAGGAGACACAGCTGGGACAGCTAACCTCAGCTGTCCAAAGTGACATTCCAGACCATATGACACTATGGTCAGTATATAAAGCTGGGGGAAGAAGAGGAAAATGGAGGACATTCAGCTTTACAGCATTTGTCTTCCCAAGCCACCATTATGCATGATGGAGCCCAGCTTTCCTGGAGATGGCTGAACACCTGCCTGTCAATGGGAAGTGGTGAATGAATTCCTTCTTGTGCTCTGCTTGTGCATGCAGCTTTCACTTTACCTATTATGCTGTCTTTACCTCAAGCCATGAGTTACATTCTTTCATACTTCTGATTCTCTCCTCACACCACAGGAGAGGAGTAAGTGAGCAGCTGTGTGGGGCTTAGTTCCTGGCTGGGGTTAAACCATGACACACAGGAAACGTTCTGGGTGTTGCCAAAATTAGTTTCCCTTGTTAAAAAGAGATATGCTGAAGAAACATTCTTTAATGGGGGAAAAAGCAGCTTCTAGAGAGGTGAGATATAAAATATTTACCATAAAAATCACCTGGGGAACAGTGAGCAGTGCAGAGTCATTGTTTGCAAGTGACACAATTTACCTTCATCAGACACAGCTGTAAAACTTCTGAGACTGAAGTAATTTGGGGAAATGGGCAACACAGTGGAAATGCTGTTCAATGTCATTACAAGGTCAAACAATGCACTGAAACATACACTGAGAGGCAAAAAACATCAACTCTTCACATGCTTCAAAAGGGTCCAAAATGAATCATAAAGCACTGGGAGCTCACTGTCATGTGCTGCTTTTTGGGACCCAAAGCTCCATATGCAGCTGGAATCTAAAAAGATATCGGGCTGAATAAAGACTAGACTGAAAAATCACAGTACTAGCAACAGTTCAGTCCTATTTTGAATACTTAGGGCATCACTGCTAAGACCCTTCAACCAGGAACAGAAGAACTAAGTCCTGGGAGTAGGGTAAGCATGATCCAGCTCAAAGACTTTCAGAGACAGACTGGAAAGGTTGGTTTGGTTAGCTTATTCCAAAGAGGGGCTAAAGGATGCCATGAAAAAAGTAAATAAAATGCTGAAAGAAGTACTTATCAGAAGCTCCTGTTCTTCCCATCTCCACAACATCGTAGCAGTCCTCCACCCTTATCCCC
>VWYK01060696.1:4359-23392 GCA_013399775.1 Semnornis frantzii | reverse complement strand
TAGATAGATAGATAGATAGAAAGTACCCACGGGTTTCAGTGCTCTCATTTATTATAAAGCTGAAAGGAACTGTAAGCCTTTCAGGACAATGTCTGCATTATATGTGTTTTAATACTTCCATTTCAGCTCTTCATGGGACAAAAAGTGCTGACACAAATTCTGTACTGGGTTTTAAACTGCACTGTAACAACAAATGCCATCCTAGATAAAAGATTAGCCTTCAGAATTGTACCAAGAATATGCCAACTAGTATATGCAAAAAGGATCAGGATATTAATTTGACCTGACTAAGGGAGCAGATTATACTATAAATAGGGCTCTGAGACTGCATCTACTTGTAAGGCTGGTCATTTCCTACAAAATCCATTGCATGTGTATTTGCTCTAATCCTGTAATGTGATCCTCAGTTTAATCCTTACACCTGGCTATTGGAATATACTAAATTTCCTATGCATATAAAGTAGTGCGTACATAAGGCTTTGTTTGCTTGGACCTTCTAGGTGGAGAATATAGAAGCACAGAAAGACTTTACCATGGAAGGTAGGCTAACAGAGAATTAACACACCTGAAATCCCAGACTCTTGGAAGTATTGAAAGAAAAAAAATGGAGAAAGGTCAAAATCTGAATAAAAACAAGGATTCTCTGAGTTCAAAGTGTCATGTGTACTAGCTCAATCTATTTTGGCACTGACTGGAATTCAAGATCGATTTCTTCAGCTAAAGTCCAAAAAATAACCTTTTGCTTCATCTCTGTTGGGAGTTATCTGGGAGAAGAGCACACAAAAGCAAGATGGAAGTCATTGCAGCATAAAACTCATTTGAATCCCGAGCTCCCTATTCTCACAATTGCTTCAGTTACAGACAAAACCACTTCACTTTTCTCTGTTTGTTCTTTCCTGGCCTCCGCGCAGCTAAGCATCTCCTGACTCTTCTGCTGTTCACTCTCTTAGAGTGTGTGCTGCCCATTCTCGTCTCTCTAGACATCAGCTCCTTCTCCTTCAACCCCTTTGACTGACATCATATATAGTGTTGTGATGACTTGGTAGTTCCCTGCCCCCCCCTCCCCCCACTTTGTAAAATCCCCCAGACTAGACTCAGCCAGCTGGAAGTTAAGGACTGAAGCTCTATTTACAGCTTAGCACAATGTACAAGCAGAGATAGACACAATAGACAGGAATAGTTACAGACATATACAAGTTAAAGGTAATACAGAAACACAATCCCTCTCCCAGAAATCAGAGACCCCAGGAGGGGCTTCCAACCACCCTTCCACCTTCTTTCCATCCCTCTACCTTACCCCAAGGTTTGCTTTACATGTAAGGTGAGTTTGGAGGATCAGCCAGGGAGGTTAGAAGGAAAGTGGTTAGTGAGGTTACTCAGCGGAGGGGGGAAGGCCAGAAGCTAGACAGCCCCAGAGTGTCTGTGCCCGAGTGTCTTATCTTCATTTTGTATTCTTTTCTTATGCATCTCAGCAAGCCGATGAGTGAAGTAGACATCACCAGTGTTTTTCCTTCATGATCTATAATTTTCTCTATTAAAATATTCCAATTAGCCTCAAACCAGCACAGTTGCATCATAGATACAGTCTAAAGGTTACTCCTTTGCCAAACCTTTAGTATATTAGATATTTTCTTCAAATTTTCCTCTTCTATCTTCCTGCACAGCATTTCTTTGCCAGTATTATTCTTTGAGTGTTTAGAGAGTGTGCGCATGGAGGGTTTTTTTTTTTTCTCCAATGTGCCATTTTGTTCTGGAGTGTTCCTCTTCTGTCTCTTTCCTTTTGCAGTGTCTTGTTGCACAAGTGCTTAGTTAAAAATGTGCATTCAGTGAAGATGTATTTAAGAAAAACCTTTCCAAAATAAGAGAGTAAGGTTCACGCTTTCCCAATAAGACAGACAAAAGAGGTAATTGAGTTTATTTGGAAAGAGCATCTTCTGGGCAAAAACCCCCGTATGACTACTAAAATATTTTTACTTGTTCTCATGTATAAATGGTCACAGAATCACAGAAACACCCAGATTGGCAAAGCCCCTCAGGATCACCAAGTCCAACCTAGAACCATACTCTACAAGATTCACCTTAAACCATATCCCTAAGCACCACATCCAAACCACCCTTAAACACATGCAGGGTGCGTTACTCCACCACCGCCCTGGGCAGCTCATTCCAGTGCCTGAGCAGTCCCTGGTCTCATGAGAATAATTAATTAAGCTCTTATTAGGATGAGAAAGAAGCTGGTGAGTTTAAGAAAGATAAAAGGACATTAATTGATGTGATGGTTTGGGAGTTACCTGCCCACACACACAATGAAATCACCAAGACTAGACTCAGCTGGCTGGAAGTTAAGGACTGAAGCTCTTTTTACAGCTTAGCACAATATACAAGCAGATATTTACAATATATTACAAATATTTACAACTATATACAGAAATACACCAATTAAAGGTAATACAGAAACACACAAGTTAAAGGTAAGCACAATCTCCCTCCCAGAAATCAGAGTCCCCAGGAGGGGCTCCCAACCACCCTTCCACCTTCTTTCCACTCCTCTACTTTACCCCAGGGTCTGCCTTATGTGCAAGGTGAGTTTGGAGGATTGGCAAGGGGGGTTAGAAGCAGAGTGGTTAGTTGGGTTACACAGCAGCAAAAGCCCAAGGAGAAAACATGCTTTTATACTTCTCAGCAAGGTCTTGCAATGCCAGGACAAGGGGAATGGGTTTGAACTGGCAGGGGGGAGATTTAGACTGGATGTTAGAAAGAAGTTGTTTGCAGTGAGGGTGGTGAGACACTGGCACAGGTTGCCCAGGGAGGTTGTGGCTGCTCCCTCCCTGGAGGTGTTCAAGGCAAGGTTGGAGGAAGCCTTGAGTGACCTGTTCTAGTGGGAGGTGTCCCTGCCTATGGCAGGGGGTTGGAATTGGATGATCCTTGAGGTCCCTTCCAAACTTACCATTCTATGAGTCTATGATAAGTTTAATGAAGAGTGCAGAATAGGGAAAGAATCCCCTCCTTTGACCTCCTAGCCAAACTTCTTTTGAATTTTAATCATTGTAGAATTAATAATTAGTACTTTTCCTCATCTTATGATTGAATGGTATCAATATTTAGCATGAAAACCTAAATATCTAAGAACTTGGAACTATGTCTCTCTAGTAGGGTGCTTTTGTAGAAAAACTATATGTCAGGTCTAATTTATGTGTTCATTTAAAATGTCTACTAAAAATATATTCATCATCACAGCAGTAATTTCTGAGTCACTACAATATGAAGTGATAAAAATACATTATGACCACGGAACTCTGAATACTAACATGATTTAGCTATTAATGTTGTATTTTAATATAAGCTTATTTCACTTTTAAATATTGCAGTAATATCCACACAGAATTTTTATTAATGAATCCTCTGTCAAAGCAATTGCATTTGAAACAAAACTGAAGGTGACATCACATGAAATAGTAGTCCCTGTTTCCTTCTGAGGTATGTCTTGGTAGTCTTTTAGTGACTTTCCAGTGATTTATAAACCAGTTATGTTCTCTTGCCACTTCATGAATCTCTGTTCAAATTGGTGCTACAATGCTGCTAGTGACCAGTATAGCTTCTGTGTTCATTCATTTCAGCATCACCTGTATTGTTTTGTCTGACTTACTGTATGTAAGTCAGACATACTACTAAAATCAGAGCAGTTGGTGATTTTTGCCCTGCTCTTCATTACATTGGTCTAAGTCATGAAGAATACCACTGAATTATGTGTTACTTTGGTGATATTGAGAAAACTTAAGCCCTACATACATTTTGCTCCAAAATTATTGGAGAGGAAGCAGGATAATTGATTTTCCACTTATCTTGCTTAATAGTGTAAGAATAGGTGTACTTCTGAAGGGATTTGTGTTGCATTCTGAATTGTGTTCTAATAATGGCATTTGGAAAGTGATGGTACTGAACTGAAATCAAACTGACAGGCAATTAAGACACTTATTGTGCTCAGGAGGTATCTGTATGCAAGCAATGTATGAAATAACTTATGTGGATCTGTGGGAGGAACCACTTTTTTCATCTGCTTATAGGAAGATCACACTTCTATGATGTATGAAACACCATACATAGAATCATAGAATCATAGAATGGTAAGGTTGGAAGGGACCTCAAGGATCATCCAGTTCCAACCCCCTGCCATAGGCAGGGACACCTCCCACTAGTACAGGTCACTCAAGGCCAGGCCTTGAACACCTCCAGGGAGGGAGCAGCCACAACCTCCCTGGCCAACCTGTGCAGCTGTCTCACCACCCTCACTACAAAGAACTTCCTCCTAACATCCACTTTCAATCTCCCCTCTGTCAGTTCAAACCCATTGCCCCTCTGCATCATAGAAGCAAGATGCTCAAGAGCAGATCCCATGGCTGGAGCTATGCTCATGAGTGCTGCCTATATTCAAAACATTTTACTGAACTCCTGTGCAAACAGTATAATTTTTTATGTATTTTAAGCTGGATTCTCTTTTGCTTTCGCTAAGTGCAGTATAACCTTGCAAATAATTCTGATTTTCTACTATTGGAATTCAAACAGTTACAAGGAAATGGATTATTATTTTAATTACAAAAATAGTTTAAGCTATAAATTATAAATAACTGAAGTTGTGCTATTGCTATAAAGAATATTCTCAGTAGCTACATTTGTATTCACCAAGTATTCAAAGGAAATAATTTGGAGCAAAAATAGCAGCGATAATTAACAGGTGAACTGAAACAGCAAGGTTGTTTTGAGCTGGAGGATAATGCACAAGATTATTTACTGTCAACGTTATTTTTCATGCCCAAGAAAGTAAACAGGTGTGTAATGTCTTTCAGGTCCTGGAAACACACAAAGAAACTATTACAGCCCACCAGTCTCTTCTATATCCAACTTTTTCTGAAGCTTTGTTTTCTTGCATAGAAAAAAAATCTTCTCTTTCCATGTAATTAACCATAAGCTTCAACTTGACCTTCCAAAATATTGTGTGTTGATTTTCTTTATAGTAATATAATTATTTTAAATATTTTGTGAGGGCTTGGGTTTATTTTGGTGTGATTATTNGGGTTTATTTTGGTGTGTTTATTTTATTTTATTTTATTTTTTATTTTAGTTTTATTTTTTATTTTAGTTTTGTTTTGTTTTTATTTTGTTTTTATTTTATTTTATTTATTTTATTTTATTTTGTTTTGTTTTCTGATGGAAACAAAAATTGATTTGAATGAACTATTGCTTATTCAACTTGGGATCCTATTCTGTCCACAGATGTATCTTCCTCCTTTAAGCAATATTTTTTTTTTCCCTATAAAGAACATTTTTTTTTTTCCCCAAACAATGGTGCTCAATTCATGGTGAAACAATTCAGTGTCTTGGTAATTCCTTCTTGTTTCAAATATGGTTCCATAACCTTCTGGACATTATTCCAGTATTCCATTATTCCATTTTGAATGGAAACTGTTAATTTGTTTCTAGCTTTATGAGATATTTTGGTAAAATCTGGTACACAGTCCTTGAGAGATGAGATCTGTAATCCTATTTCATGGATAGAAAAGTGGACACAGAAACAGAAATTTCAGAGTCTTATTAATTTTGAGATCTGATGCAGTCAATTCACCATTGACTCATTTTTTGTTTGATAAGAAGATTAGCTTAATTAGGCTTGGGTTTATTTTGGTGTGTTTTGGTTTGGTTTGGGTTTGGAGGGTTTTTTTTTTTGTGTGTGTGTTTTTGTTTGTTTTTCATTTTATTTTTTGATGGAAATCAAAATTGATTCAGATCAACTATTGTTTATTCAACTTTGGATCCTAATTCTTTCCACTGATATACCTTCCTCCTTTAAGAAATATTTTTTCCCTATAAGGAACAATTCTTTTTTTCCCAAACAATGGTGCTCAATTCATGGTGAAACAATTCAGTGTCTTGGTAATTCCTTCTTGTTTCAAATATGGTTCCATAACCTTCTGGACATTATTCCAGTATTCCATTATTCCATTTTGAATGGAAACTGTTAATTTGTTTCTAGCTTTATGAGTTATTTTGGTAAAATCTGGTACACAGTCCTTGAGAGATGAGCTCTATAATCCTATTTCATGGATAGAAAAGTGGACACAGAAACAGAAATTTCAGAGTCTTATTAATTTTGAGATCTGATGCAGCCAATTCTCCATTGACTCATTTTTGGTTTGACAAGATTATCTTAATTAGTCTTCTACTTTTCAGAAGATATGAGGCAGCATCTTCTCCTTATACAAATCTAATTTGTACTTGAGACCTGGGTATGCGAATGTGTGGTGAACTTTCTAACTACACAGAGACCAAAACAACATTGTGTAGACCATAGTCATTCTATGGTGTTGAACAATATGAATTTGTGTGTGTGATTATCTTTGTCTTTAAAAGAGAAATTAAAAAGAAAAAAATCCCCAACCTTTTGTAACTGTTTTCTGGCGAGTTTTCCCATTCTGTAGCCATTTAGTCACCTCTTGAGCCAGAGGTACTATCTTTGCACATAAACTTTGACCCAGACTGTTCTTGGCTTGGTATGGCAGCTTTATCCTTGAAAAGTTCTGTGGTTGTCTTATGCAGAATGAAAGAAAAGGGACAACATTTCTTTAAGGAGAATGACCATTTGTTAGGATAATGCTCTTAACACACTCCACTTCAGCCTACTTTAGCCTGTTTGTGGCTAAGGAACAGCAGGTTACTATTCTTTGCCTTTTCCTAGTATTTTCAGATTCCTTCATAACTCCCTCTTTCCACTGGATGCCCAGGATGCCATAATTCCTAACTTGGATGCCCAGGTTAACAAACAAACAAATGGGTGGTAATTTCAAGCATAAAAGTAAGCTGCACACTGTCCTTTCTGGGTGTTAATTTCATTTTCACTATTTTCATTTGCATAATTGGAATAGGTAAGTTCAGGTCAAGTGCTTATGCCAGAGAAGCAATAAGCAGCTCATAACTTTTTATATTATGAAGCAATTTGTGGTGCTGTGGAATATTAATTCAGAAATTTGAGAGATGTGGTTTTGGTTACATTATAAATGAAGAAATTGTGCAATTATGACCAAAAATGCTACAATGTATTGCTGCCTGCATATATTCTGTAAGTAGTTCTCTTCCTATGCCCTCATTTCATGTTAACAATCAATATCTAAGGAGATTATACAGTGCCTCAACATGTTCTTTCTAGTGCTGAATGCCCAAGTAACTGTGGATAAGTGGGACAAAATGTTTGGCTGTTGAGTTATCTGAAGCAACAAATGTTATTTTTTCTCACACAGTACTTCCAGTCCAAAGTGAAACCCTCTGACTCAATTCCACTTGGAACATAGACAATAATGGCAACTTGAAGTGTGGCAGAAATGTTACCACTCTTTAGTTTCTCAGCTCTGGTACTGACTTTTGCTGGTGTTTTGCTAAAAGGTTAAGAAATAATTTTCCAGGATTTGACTAGAATTTTTTAGCTGCTTCTTTAACTCCCTTTTAAACATTCTTAGCTGTACTGAACTTTCTGAACTGTTTTCCTGAACTTCTTGTTCTCAACTCACTGAAATGTTAACCTGCTAAATTTGTCTGCTTTGAACTACTCCAGACCTTATGCTTCTGTGTTTCGCAACTAACTTTCTTAAAGTTAAGTACCAGCATATACTAAGGTGGGTTATAAGTAAAAAGAATTGTACAACATGCCAAATCAAGTGCAAAATGGGATTTTACATACCAGTTTCACTTCTCATGCAGTCTGAGGCTTGTCTGCATTATTTAAAAAAAAAAAAAAATCATTAATTTTATTTCAGAAAAGTTTGGGTGGCTGTTTTGCCGCACAGAGAACACAAACATGATTTTATACAAACTTAGATGTGGTTCATAGCACATAGCTATTGTCATAACCAATTTATAACAGTATGCCAAGACTGAAAGTATTTGTAAAGCACAGCAAATTTTATTCTTATTTTCTGAAGTTCTTACAGTTGAAGAGGCCTTCAGCATGTTCTTATTTAAAAAAAAAAAAAAAAAACAAAAATGATCTAGCCTCTTTCACTAGTACTGGTGATGCACACAGAGGAGGTACAGTAGTGAGTTCACAGAATCATAGAATGGTAAGGTTGGAAGGGACCTCAAAACTCATCTAGTTCCAACCCCCTGCCATAGGCAGGGACACCTCCCACTAGAACAGGGCACTCAAGGCCTCATCCAACCTGGCCTTCAACACCTCCAGGGAGGGAGCAGCCACAACCTCCCTGGGCAACCTGTGCCAGTGTCTCACCACCCTCACCGTAAAGAACTTCTTCTAACACCCAGTCTAAATCTCCCCTCTGCCAGTTTAAACCCATTGCCCCTAGTCCTGAGTTCTTTACAGGGCTTTCATTGTTGGCACAGCTTTCGCTATCATTACCATTGCCTCTTTCTGGTCAGTGGTGAACACATTTCAGTAACTATATTTTACGCTCACTGTTATGAACATGTAACATGCCACAGAACTCTTCTGTCTGCTACCTATCCTTTCTGCAGTGTGTGTTTGCAGAATTGTTTGAGGAGCTCACTGTTAAAAACATGTAACATGCCACAGAACTCTTCTGTCTGGTACTTATCCTTTCTGCAGTGTGTATTTGCAGAATTGTTTGAGGAGTTTTTCCCCAGGTCCTAAGGCTTTAGTTAAACACTTTCTCTCTCATGGCTGTTAAGAAATTTCTGTGGGCTCTTAGTGAAGCTCTATACTTGCTGAAACCTTTACTCCACAGAGCCTTCCAAACAGTATGATGTCTACAGCTCAGACTGTGTTGTGTGTGAGAAAGTACAGTATCAGCTGTTTGTGTGCTGGTAGAATTATTAGATAGCAATTTGACTTCCTTGTATCATTTTTCCCCTTTTGTCCTGCTTTTTAGTGGGTCAAAATTGAGAAATACACTTTTGTCTTTGAACACAGGTTACTGTGATTGCCTGTCATGTATCTGAAGGGGATCTATAGGAAGGCTGGGGAGGGACTATTGACAAGGTCTTGCAATGACAGGACAAGGGGCAATGGGTTTACACTGGCAGAGGGGAGATTGAAAGTGGATGTTAGGAGGAAGTTGTTTGCAGTGAGGGTGGTGAGATACTGGCACAGGTTGCCCAGGGAGGTTGTGGCTGCTCCCTCCCCCGGGGGGGTCAAGGCCAGGGTGGAGGAGGCCTTGAGTGACCTGTTCTAGTGGGAGGTGTCCCTGCCTATGGCGGGGGGTTGGAACTGGATGAACTTTGAGGTCCCATCCAACCTTACCATTCTCTGTTTCTATGATTCTGTAATGAAGACTATATTCCTTTTTTCCTCCCCTGTATCCCCACTTAGATGGCGTTTGCATCAGGTCATGGGAAAGAGTGCAAGTTGAAACACAACTGTAGCACAGAGGCTGCAACATATCTGAGTTCCTTGATAGATTTCGAAGGCTCACATTTACCTTAGTAACTTGTGTGGATGAGCACTTCCACAGAAGTGGAAATTGGACCTCCCTCTTCCAAACTTTGCCTTTACTTCACCAATAAGGACATACTGTAGCATCAAACCTATGAGTGTGATACCTACCAGTATCTAGATGGAAAGATATCACATGAAATTAATTCTGGAGCTCTGCCTATATTTGAACTGGAAGTTGTGAGGGGGGAAAAAAAAGAAAAATAATTCTAACATTTAGTATAATTCTAACATTTAGTATTAAACATTGTAGGTTTTCAGGACAGAACTGTTGATTCTCAATGAAAGTTACATGCCCACCATGAATGTGAAGTTTATCAGCTAAGCAGCTAGTAGCACTGTGCTATCTTGGGTACTTCCAAAGCAAAAGTGACTGCAAGGTAGTCTCCTTTGACACGTGTCATTTCTGAACACTGAGCTGGCAGGTCTGTATCAGCTATTTTTTACAGGCTCCCAGCACAAGGAGAATTGGACAGATCTGTGATTCAGTAGAATACTGTTGCCTTCTTTAGAGCCAAGGTGGAGTTAGTGTGGGTAGACTTTGTATTGTGTTATAAAACCTATGCATTAGTGTTCTCTGAGGGTTTGATTTTGATGATTTTTCCTTTCAACTGCTGGTTGTAAAGAAAGACTCTTTCCATCCCTCCTGAAGCCTCTGTGCTGTTCATCTTCAAAAGTGGGAATCAAAGCCCTCTATCCATCCAGAGAGATGGAAAACCCCAACTAAATGGGAATAGGGAGAAATAAAAATACTGACACTGTAAAATTACAAAAGACCAACAGGCTTCCCCTCCATAATGCACAGTGCCTTTGTAGATTAGGGAGTGTACTCATGCTTATTTTCTCCAGTGGCTTTCAGTGCTGAAAAAGAGAAAGTGAAATAACTGTACCATGGGGCATTCTCTTCAATCATTTAAAAAACCTCAGAAAGTAATTTTTCCCAATGTGGGAGCAGCTGCTGTGTCTGGTTCTTCATGGGGTTTACTTGTTTTTTTATTTATACATTAGCTCTCCTGGGTTAGGACCTATTTCTCAGTTCTTTCTTTGGTTGGAAACAATATTTCTTGCAGATTTTTTTTCAGGGAAGAGTCTCTTTTTTTAAAAAAAAAAAGAAAGAAATCTAGGAAATATTCGCAATGAAGTCGAAACCCCCTGCCACTTAAATGAAATACCATCGACATGCAAACAACGCATGAGACCACACACCTGATGGAGCATTCTCCATGTTCCAGTCTTGTTCTCCAGTGAACATGTCCAGGGGCATTTACTATCCACCTCAGCACAGTATCTCTCCTTCCATCGAGCTAAGATCCCACGGTTTACCCTGCAGCAGGTTGGTAGTCCAGGCAGTGTGCTTGTAAGCTAATGCACTTCGAGTCGAGGGCCAGCGCTGAGCGAGCCCGGCTGGGATGTGGGGCGGAGGAGGGCTCGGCAGCTCTGGCGGCCTCCGGTGGCTCTGCCGTTCCCGCCCCATCTCAGCCGCAGGTAGATAAAGGTTGCTCTTCCCCTCTCCCTGCCCTCCCCATAGCCCGCCCTCTTTCTCGGCTGCTCTGCGCCTGGGCCCCGCTCCCCATCTCCTGTGCAGGGAGCGCTGGCTCCGCACCTGGTGAGCGGCGCTGCGCGGCCGCCCCTCCCGTCTGCAGCGGCGGAGGCGGGAGAGCTGTTACGGAGCCTGGGGCTGAGGAGCAGGGGGCTCCCAGCGCCGGAGGCGGCGCGGCGGCTTCCCCATCCTCCTCCCCATCCTTTTCCCCGTCCCTCCCTCTGCCTCCTCCCTCCCTTCCCCGGGCGCCCTCTGCACTTTCTTCTCGAGCTACCCTCGTAGGCAAACTTTGATGGGGAACCTCGCACCGCGCTGGAAAAATGCCGGTCATGAAGGGATTACTGGCACCCCAGAACACCTTCCTCGACACTATCGCCACCCGGTTTGACGGCACACGTGAGTCCGGGCTGGGGCTACAGGCGGCGGCACCGGGAGCCCAGAGAAGGGGTTGCTCGGGGGGCACTGGGCATAGGGTGGGAGCCTCCTCTTCCCTCGCCTCCGCCCTTCGGGGCTTTCCCTGGTACGAGAAGCCGGCAATGAGGAGGGGGAGGTGAGGGAGTTCCCAGTCTCCTGCTCTCCTGCCTGGCTTCTCCACGTATCTGCAGGTTAGGAGGATGCTGGATGCTCTCTCCTCCCTTTCCGGAGCGCAGGGGCTCCGGGAGGGCCGGGGCCAGGATGCCCCGGAGAGCCGCTGGGGCCAGGATCCCTGCAAAAAAGTTGTGTGCGGGGCTGGGGCTTTGCCCCGAGCCCCGCGTCCCTGGCAGCGCAGAAGCTGAAAGCAAGGCAGGATTCAGAGCTTCGGCAGAGCTTCGGCGGGAGGTCTGGGGATTTTTTTGTTGTGTGTGTTCTTTATGACCCCGAACTCCCATATTAAATCTCCCTGAAAGCTGAATTCCTGTAAGTCGGGCTTGGCGGCGGCGGCAGCAGCTGTTGCACTGCTAGTCAGGGGAGGGAGAAAGAAGAGACCTGCCCTTCAGCGGCAGCGCGGAGACGGCGGCGGCGCTGGGCTGCAGCACCATGGACGGGTCCCGTCCCGGGCAGGTCCTGAGGGACAGGCTGAGGGACCGTGCGGAGCTGTGCGGACCCACGCTCCGCGTCGCGCTCTTCCCGCAGCCCGTGGCTCCGCAGCTGCCGTAGGAAGGCGCTGCCTTAGAGCGCGGAGATGGTTCCCGAGCGGGACGTTGGCTTGCTCCTCTCGGGCTGTGCGTTAGGAACTGCCTATATCCTGAGTTTTGTTTCTTCTTTAACACTGCTCATGCAAGTAAAGAAAAGGAGGCGGGAGGGAGCAGATTTGGACCCAGATGAACTCCATTCCTTATAAAACCATCCAGACAGTCAAAGTGAAGGAAAAGCAAATTCGGGGTTGAACTGCTGTCGGCTCTTTCTTGAATGAAAATGTTGCAATCTGATGGGTCTGATACCTTCCTGATTCTATAAATCTATTGGCATTTCCTTGATGGTTCAGTTAGCGTGTGATCAAGACAACTGAACTGTGATTACTGAATCAGTAAGTTGTGAGATGTCAGGAAAATGATGTGGTTACTGAGATCGATTGAGAGAAACACAGAACTGCATTATAACTGCTCTGTTAGTCTGAGGATGCATAGCTAATTTATGATTCAGGACTCTGTGTAACTGTTACTTCAATATAAAGCAATTCCTCTTAAGAATACTTGAATGTAGCATTAAATTCCTTCAACTATGGAACTCAAAGTCCTTCTCCTCCATCATACACCCTATTTTTTCTGTAAAGCATATAGATATGATTTACTGTGTATTAAAGCATGCAGCTCTACTAAGAGTTTTGTGGCTGATGCTGTCTTCCCTGCTTTGTGCTTTGTGCTTTGTGCTCAGGATCCCCCCACCCCCTTTGCAATGACTTCCTTTCAAAGGATGGAGCACTCAGCCTGCAAGCTGTGCACGCAGACATGTCACAAATTATGTGTTGTTCTTCAGAGAGCCAATACAGCAAGCAGCATCAGTGATGACATGAAGGTCTTTCATTAAATAATCACTAGAAAATTGTCTAATCTGTGTATTCTCAGTGATACTAACAGACAACTGTGGTAGAAGAATTGTTGCATAGCTGCATACTATGGACAAATGTAGCTGCATTTTTAAACCAATAATCCTACTAACCTGCATGGATTGGGCCAATATTTTCTTAAGAAGAAACAGACCCCAGTGTCTTTGAAATCTCTAATACTAACGACTCATCTACTTTTTTCCTGGGATCTAATTAAAAAAGGCAGTGATTTCCCTTCCCCTGCCCCCTCCCCCAGTTATCAGTTCAGAATTTAGCTTAAATATTAAACAAACCTATTGTAGAAGTCATCCTCATATGATTATCAGAAAGTGGAATACTCCTAGAAGTTCACAAGAGAAGACTTATTAACTACAGTCTTATGTCTAAAAAAACCAAAAAACTTTAGAGGATAGTACTATTCTACAGCATGTTTCTTAATTTAGAGAGTGATATAACATCTCTTTTAGAATGCTAGAGTAGAACAGCAAATTGACTTGTTACCTTAAACAAATCACATATACCATCATAGTTCAGATTAAAATCTTGAAAGACAGTTTGTACTCTGATATAACATATTTTTTTCCTTTTAATATACTACATTTTAATTAAAAAATACTCCTTTTTTAACTGGTAAAAAAAAATGTCAAATTATAAAATGAGCAATTTTGCAGGATATTTGCAAATATCTGAGCATCAGGTATAAAAATTGAAGCAGTTATTTTAAAAAGTTGTTTAGTTAGTGTTCCTGAGGTTGTTCTAGTAGTTAAAACTTGAAGTAATACTGAAGGCTAATCCTTGTAGGAATCAGTCCTATGTCTTGCTGGGTTTATGGGTGATACACTCAGTGTACAGAATAGAACTGATATATGGCACTGAACTGAGGCTGCATTTTGCAAACTGCTTTGCCATCACACATAATGATATTTAAATGTTAAAACATGATTTCGTGTCAAAGGAGTATTTTTTTTTTGGATTTTACTTTAGCATAGTCTGCAGTTAACAGCCCTCTTTTCATTTTAAGCTTCTGGGAAGGATATATTATGTTGTCATCAGTGATAGACTAATCCACCAATGCATCTTTAATCCAGAAGAGGGATAATTCTAATTCTGGGCAACAGTGCAAGAGGGGATTCCAGATTATATTAGAAAATATGCTTTGCTTTGCACAAAACTTTTTAAAAATTCAATCCACAGAAGTCTTTTATTTTTACCATTGCAACGATTTCCTCTCTAATTAGCAATTATAAATAACTTTGAAAAGCTGTACACCTCAAAAACATGCACAACAACTGCCTGACAGTTCCTTCAGCTGGTCACAGTTCTCATGGTAAATACCACAGTATCACAGTATCACAGTATCACCAAGGTTGGAAGAGACCTCAAAGATAATCAAGACCAACCCATTACCACAGACCTCAAGACTACACCATGGCACCAAGTGCCACGTCCAAACCCGCCTTGAACACCTCCAGGGACGGTGACTCCATCACCACCCTGGGCAGCCCATTCCAGTAGGGAATGACTCTCTCAGTGAAGAACTTGCTCCTCACCTCCTAAACTTCCCCAGGTGCAACTTGAGACTGTGTCCTCTTGTTCTGGTGCTGGTTGCCTGAGAGAAGAAAGCAACCTCCTCCTGGCCACAACCACCCTTCAGGTAGTTGTAGACAGCAATAAGGTCTCCCCTGAGCCTCCTCTTCACCAGGCTAAACGATCCCAGCTACCTCAACCTCTCCTCACAGGGCTTGTACTCGAGGCCTCTCACCAGCCTCGTTGCCCTTCTCTTGACACGTTCAAGTACCTCAATGTCCTTCTTAAATTGAGGGGCCCAGAACTGGTGTGGGCCTAACCAGTGCAGAGTACAGGGGGGAGAATGACCTCCCTGCTCCTGCTGGCCACACTATTCCTGATGCAAGGCCAGGATGCCACTAGCCCTCTTGGCCACCTGGGCACACTACTGGCTCATGTTTAGGCGGGTGTCAATCAGCACCCCCAGATCCCTTTCTGTTTGGCTGCTCTCCAGCCACTCTGAGCCCAGCCTGTAGCTCTGCATGGGGTTGTTGTGGCCAAAGTGCAGCACCTGGCACTTGGATTTGTTCAACGCCATACCGTTGGGCTCTACCCATCTTGTCCAGGTGGTTGAGGTTCCGCTGCAGAGCCCTTCTGCCCTCCAACCTATTAACAACCTTCTATTGTTATATGTATTTTACACAAAAGCTATGAAAATTATTGCAATTCCAAACTGGTTTGGTGTTCCTGGCATATTAGTTTGTGTCAATCTTTTCTCAAAGGGTTGTTTTTTTTTTTTTCCCTACTGAAAACTACGTACCAGGTCATCCAAATGCTTTTTGCCCCTCTGTTGGCAATGGGATTATATGGTTATATTATTCCTCCTTCAGAAAACATATATACTTATTGTCAAATTATTAGGGTGTAGTTTGGGGTTTGTCATTGCACTTTTTTGGGGTTTTGGAGTTGGTTTTGTTTGTTGGTGTGTTTTGGGGATTTTGGCCCCACAGGTTTTTATTTTCAAGTGTGAAAATGCTTGAGATGCAAGCCTAATTCTCATCTCCCTCTCCCCAATATTATAAGGCTAGATTTCTGAATCAAATTATTTCCCTTCAAGTTTTTACGAGAAAAATTTACACATTTCTTGCTTCTGACCCTTATTTAGATTAGACAAAGCATTCAAAAGTGGTCACAGGGTAGGAAAGTACATCATATTCTTTTCATGCATGCATACGTGTAAAAATAAATATTCTGTATGTACTTTATATTTATTTAAGTAAATTAAATCCACAACACATTTGGTTGCTTCTGAAAAAAAAATCACGATAATTTCTCAGAAACAAAAAACAAACAAACAAAACCCAACACCAAACACTAACAGAGCTTCAGTAAGTTGCCTCACTAATTCATATTAAAAATATTTGTCAATTTTGTGTATGGTCACACTGTCAAATGACAGCTGGAGTTCTATAATTATCTCTTGTGTCTACTGGATGTGTTCTTCCACATCCTTATTAACTATCTTATATGATCAGTCTAATCTGAAAATCGAGATGAGTTAATTCTTTTTTACTCACTGTCAGTGTGATAATTTGACAATTCTTTATCTGTAAAACAGCCTCTACATTCAGGTGTCTTCCAATTAGAAACTTTCTGAAATATTAAGAAACAGAACTTTGTACCTAAGCAAGAATTTTCACATGATTTGTTCTGTTTGGTGGTGGTGGCAGTTGATTTTTTGTTTTGTTTTGCTTTGGTTTTTGCTCTTTAATGATCAGCTGGATTCAATTTTTCCAGTTGCTTCAGTTACCCTTAAAGAGTGATTGAAAGCAATCTGGTGAGAACATCGATTTAAGCATCTGAAGAGTGATATCAATATACTTCCGCTGGCATCAATGGTAGAATAAAATTGTCTCCTTCACATGATCAGCAGTTGGTATAGAGCTGAAAACCTTTGTATAAAGTGACCGTCCTAGATTGCAAGGGCAGATTCCTCCCCTGCTTCCCTTCCTGGATACCTCCATCACTTTTCTATCTGGTAACTGATCTGGCAAGATCTGCCGTATTGAGCCAATGTGCTAACATTTTCAGCAACTCTCTCAAATTCCATGTTACATTCTGGTTGAATCCTATCTTGTCTAGACTAGTCAACATGCTGCTTATTCACAACATAGTTATCACAAAGAATTTGAAAAGCTACTTGGCTACTGGTGCTACTCAGTGGTTCTTCCTCAAAAGGGGTCCAGAGGAGGGCCACGAAGATGCTCAGAGGGATGAAGCAGCTCTACTCTGAGGACAGGCTGAGAGAGTTGGGGCTCTGCAGCCTGCAGAAGAGAAGGCTTCCAGGAGACCTTAGAGTAGCCTTCCAGGATCTGAAGGGGGCTACAGGAAGGTTGGGAAGGGACTATTGACAAGGTCTGGGAATGACAGGACAAGGGGCAAGGGGTTTGAAGTGTCAGAGGGGAGATTGAAAGTGGATGTTAGGAGGAAGTTGTTTGTAGTGAGGGTGGTGAGACACTGGCACAGGTTGCCCAGGGAGATTGTGGCTGCTCCCTCCCTGGAGGAGATATTGAAGGCCATGTTGGATGAGGCCTTGAGTGACCTGTACTAGTGGGAGGTGTCCCTGCCTATGGCAAGGGGTTGGAACTGGATGAGCTTTGAGGTCCCTTCCAACCTTACCATTCTATGATTCTATGAAAAGGAGCAAAGTGCATCTTGGCTACTGATGCTACTCAGTGCTTCTTCCCCAAAAGGAGGAGGCATTGCAGTTGTGTTGGGTGTAGAGATACAACAGCTGAACTTCCCAGAGGGATGATGTTATTGATCAGATTCCGGGATCAGAATGGTCCACCTCCCAAAGGAAAAAGCCTGTGGCCAAAGAAGTGTGAAAGACTCAAACTACAGTAAGCACTGAGTACAGTCAAAATGTCTTCCAAGCAGTGACAGTGGCAAAACTGGTGGCTGGCCTGTCAAACTCTCCTTTGGAAGGAATGGAGGTGCAATGAGACAGGTCTTGTTCTTACTGCTAGAGGCCAAGTTAGTCAGCCAGAGGAAGATATCCAAAGGTGTGAGTATATATATATCTGGTCTGGCATTATGCAGACTTGTTCTGCCCTTTTGCTTATATTCTCGGGTAAGTAAATAATGTGATGCTTTGAATGAATCATGCATTTGTCACTGCAAAAGTATACTGTCAACACAGGGAAAAGTCTTGCTTGTTCTCAGCTCAGAGCATGAAGGAAGTAAATGCTTTCCTTTCTGTACTTTTCTCTGAAAGACATGGCCTGGGTTGCAGCACACTGTAGCTCTGTTACTAAAAAAAGACAAATGTGATTTGGAGTATAAACCCAGAGTCAAGCGTGGGAACCTGTGTTGTGCTGTTACTCTTTGCTGGAAGTTACTAAGGGGCTCAAGTAAGCAGCTTCTTGAAACAGCTTTTCCTTCTTTTTGACACAGAACATCATAATTTAAGGTTTTATATGGATGATCTTTGCTTTCAGCAGCTATAGTAATTTCTAACTTGAGCTGAAGTTGGACCTAGAAGACAGACAAGTGGAGAGGTTCAGAGGCATCATAAGACCACATTTCTTTACCAATTCTTGTGTTCTAGTCCTAAGGATCCAGTTCAAGGAAATAAAAGCTTGCAGGTGCCATTTTTAATATCCAGTCACTGTATTACTCATTAAATAATGAAAATTCAGTATTATCATAAGTTTTCTTTCACGTGTCAGCCTGAGGAACCTGATGCTTTGCAATGATCAAAGTGAATCCATATGTTTGAAGTGACATATTTAAATGACTGTATACTTGGCCAATGCATTGCAGAAGAAACTCCTTTAGAGGGCTTCTAAACCTTAGATGATTATCAGGATTAGAAATGTTCTGTAAATCTGCTGTATTTTTCTCCTCCAAATGTATCATACTATTTTATTTTCTGATAAAGTTTCAGTGAGAGCTTTGCTCTGAAGCTAGAGAATAACTTATTTTCATCACTGTGTTTATAAGTTTTACTCCTGTTTTCACCTATTTGCTCTTATGCAGTTAGCAACTTTATATACACATTCCCAGTCCTTTGGGATGAAAAGAAAAAGCTCTAAGAGTACTGTTCAGAGCAACAGAACAGAAATACCATAAAAACACTCCTTCAAGCAAATGTAGAACCATAAGCAAATATATATCCATGAATATATTGCAATAAATCAAGGAAATTGTGCTGGTTTGAGGCTAATAGGAATATTTTAATAGAGAAAATTATAGATTGTGAAGGAAAAACAATACTACTACTACGTCACTCATAGGCTTGCTGAGATGTTTAAAAGAATACAAACCAAAGACAAGACACTTGGGCTTGCAGACACTCTGGGGCTGTCTAGCTTCTGGCCTTCTCCTCTCTGCCGAGTAACCTCACTAACCACTTTCCTTCTAACCCCCCCAGCCCATCCTCCAAACTCACATTTTGTGTAAGCCAGATCTTGGGGTAAGGTACGGGGATGGGGAGAAAGTGGAA
>VWYK01060693.1:23898-33902 GCA_013399775.1 Semnornis frantzii | reverse complement strand
CCTTCTCCTTCCTAGGCTGAACACCTCCAATTCTCTTAGCTCGTCCTCACAGGGGAGGTGTTCCAGCCCCTTGATCAGTCTTTGTGGTCATCTCCTTTGGACCATCTTAAGCAGGTCCATGTCCTTCTTACACTCCAGAGCTGGAGTCAGTACTGCAGGTGGAGTCTCACCAGAGTGGAGTAAAGGGATAGAATCCTCTCCTTCAGCTGCTTTTGATGCAGCCCAGGACACATTTGCCTTTCCAGGCTGCACGTGCACATTGCTGGCTCATGTTGAGCTTCTCACCACCCAACACCCCCAGGTCCTTTTTTTCAGCACTGCTCACTCCATCCTTTCCCCAGCCTGCATTTGTGCTTGGGATTGCCCCAGCCCAGGTGCAGGACCTTGCCAGAATGCACACAGGCCCACAGAAACCATTGCTTTGGGTCAAACAGCTATAAGAAAAAGTCATGACATTTCTATACCCTATATCTAGTTCTATATCCATATTCTATATCTAGTTAAGTAACACAAGCCACCTTTCCAAGTGTTAGTGAGACATACTTAGAGTTACTTGGGTTTCAAGATTTCATCTCTGATTCTCAAATCACATTAAAAATGGTACCTGTGCTTTCAACTTCTTTATAAAATATTTCAGTCTAAACAAGCAGCCTGATAGACCAGTTTACAGCCATAATTTCTCACTGATCATCAATAAATTTCAGTTCCTTTATTGAACTCAGTTGGTATCAGGGGTTAAAACTGTAGTTTATTATTAGAGATGCTAATTGCAGTTATTGTATAGTTGTCACTGGCCATTTGGCTAGAAAAGTGTTAAACATTAAGAGTTCACACAAGAGGCATCCTGGATCTCTGTCACAGCTGATTGATGACACAAATAAAGGCAGTTTCCCTTGTCAGTAAAAGCCATATTTTTACCCCTTTTGTTACACAGCAGAAGTACACCCTGTGGTCAGCTCGGCATTTCCTGCAAGGTTCCAAAGGGTCTTTCTCTTAAAACAACAAATTCAGACTCCAACCAGAAGCAAAGCATGTTTCCTGCAGAGCTTACACTGCTGGAGGCTAGGAAGGCTCTACAGATGGACCTGGACAGGCTGCATCAATGGGCCAAGGCCAATTGCTCAAGATTCTACAAGGCGAGGCAGTGGGTCCTGCACATGTGTGACGGTTTGGGAGTTCCCTGCCCCCCCACACTTTAAAATGACCCAGGATAGACTCTCAGCCAGCTGGAAGTTAAGAGATGAAGCTCTATTTACAGCTCAGCACAATATACAAGCAAATATATACAGTATAGACAGGAATATTTACAGAAATATACAAGTTTAAGGTAATACAGACACACAACTCCCCTCCCAGAAATCAGAGACCCCAGGAGGGGCTCCCAACCACCCTTCCCCCTTCTCCCCNCTACAGGCTTGGGACAGAGTGGTTGGAAAGCTGCCCAGCAGAAAAGGACCTGGGAGTGTTGATCAACAGCTGGCTGAGGATGAGCCAGCAGTGTGCCCAGGGGACGAAGAAGGCCAACAACATCCTGGCCTGGATCAGGAATAGTGTGGCCAGCAGGAGCAGGGAAGGGATTGTCTTGCTGTAGTCAGCAGTGATGAAGCCACAGCTTGAGTTCTGGGTTCAGTTTTGGGCCTCTCAATACAAGAAGGACACTGAGGTGCTGGAGCAGGTCCAGAGAAGGGCAAAGAAGTGGGTGACGGGTCTGGAGAGCAGGTCTGGTGACAAGCAGCTGGCAAGGGAACTGGGGTTGTTTAGCCTGGAGAAGAGGAGCCTTAGGGGAGGCTCTTTGTAAGTCCCTGAAGGGAGCCGGCTGGGTGTTGGTGTCTTCTCTCTAGTAACAAGTAATAAGATGAGAGGAAATGGCCTCAAGTTCCACCAGGGAAGGTCTAGCTTTCATAACAGAAGAAACTTCTTGACTTAAAGGGTTCTCAAAGACTGGAAAAGGCTCCCCAGGTTAAATCCTCATCCCTGGAGGTGTTTCAAAGAGGCAGAGATGTGGTGCCGAGAACTATGGTTTAGCACCATCCTTGGTGGTTAGAGAATGGTTGGACTCAATGGTCTTAAAATTCTTTTCCAACCGAAATGATTCTATGGTTCTACGATTCACATTATGCCAAAAAAACTATGTTACATATCCACAGTGTGGAAGACCACAAAACAACTGAGGGAATATGCCAGGAAATGGGAAACCTCCTGATAATTTTGGCACCTTGACTTTCCTCCTCTCAAGCTCATCCAGCGTGCTGCTGTTTATTCATTTTATTGCTGACTTCAGCCGCTCATACAAGGACACCATGGAAGCTGTGCAGTACAACACTACAGTGTGTCTGCAGTAAGTCAAACACAGTCGAGATGAACTCATCAAAAAAAGGCAAAGAATACAACAAAAAGCAGACATTCTCGAACCTCCCCCTTGGTTGTATCAACCTTTATCCCAGGTATTCTACCTCAAAAGGTATTAGCTGACTTAAAACACAAGAAAGGCAAGCAGCAGGCACCACTGTAAGTAAAGAAGCTGCTTGCTAGCTGAGGAGTCAAGCATGTTTGCATTGGTACAGGTTTAAAAATAGCAACCTTTTGAGAAGCTGTTCTGACAGCAAGCTGTGACATATGGATACAAAAAGTGGATAAGAGGAAAAGATGGTGAGAATCTATTGCAAACAGGTGGTTAAATAAATAAAGCCCTTTTGGCCCAACTTTGAGCAGCAAATATTGCCAGTGTTCTCAGGTGATGTCAGAGCCAAGTGCTTCCTGTGGGACCTCTTGCTGCACACCCTTCAGAACACCCAGGCTCCCAGGCAGTGGGCTCTCCTCCAGGTGAAAGCTACACAGACTCCTGCCACTCTTGGAGCACTCTTTGTATCTCCACACAGTAAAAGCTCTCCAGTGACGCTGCTCACTGTTTGACGCTTTGCACAGTGGAAACCAGATCCATTTGAGCCCCCAGTGGACCTACTGCAGCTGCAAGGCATTAAATACCAGATAGTGGCTTATTCAGCTTCTTCATTCTCCCAAAAAGATGCACAGGCCACTTCAGAGGCCCTAGCAGAACCAGCCTGGCTGCTCTATTGAAACAACATATTAGTGCTGACAATATGGTAGGAACTATTGCTTCAGCCCAGAGGAGAACAGTAAGGAAATGGTAAATACTTGGAAATTAGGACTCCTCTGGAATGTTGTCTTAGCCTTCAAAATGAGGAGCCTAAAACTAAACAGCATGCACATATTCCAGCTACACAAGGAGTTTCCTCAGCTGTTGGCATATCTGGAATTTCACATGAATCTGTCACACCGGAGCAGAGAGAAGGAATTTGAGGAGCAAATGTGAGGCAAATACCTTGGTCAGGATCTCACAGCACCATTTTGCATTTCAAGAAGTGCAAAATGCCCTCAGGCTCACTGCTTGGATGTGCATGCCTTCGACTGGGTGGAGACTCTGTCCACTCTTTCTTGGCTTCCACAGGAGATGCCCCACCAAATTCACTCCCTCCAAGTTTTAAGTGGGAAATTGTGGTTTAAAGCAGTAGAGTTACAGACAAAAAAACCCAGAGTGCAGTTATAGGATGTGCCTGTCTATATCCATCAGCAGAGGAAAAAAGAATTGAAAGTATAAAGAGAAACAAGAAGCTGAGTATTAGAGCAGAGGGGAGCAATAAAGCTGGAGAAGGGCCTGGAGAATAAATCTTATGAAGAGCAACTGAAGGAGGTGGAGCTGTTTAGTTTGAAGAAGGCTGAAGGGAAACCTCGTAGGTCTCTGCAACCACCTGGAAGGACATTGTGGAAAGGTTGGTGCTGGTCTCTGCTCACAGGTAATTAGTGATAGAACAAGAGGGGATGGCCTCAAGCTGCAACTGGGTAGTTTTAGACTAGACATTAGGAAAAAAAAAAATCCCAGCAAGAGTGGTCAGGCATCAGAATGTGCTGCCCAGGGAGGTGGTGGAGTCACCAACTCTGGATGTGTTTAAAAGTCATTTGGATGCAGTGCTTGCAGATACTGCTTGGGGGTGAACTTTGTAGGGATATTAGGCAGACTTCATGATCCCTAGGGACTTTTCCAGCCTGAGTGTTTCTGTGATTCTGTAGCAGCTTCCTCGGATGCTGAACTACATATGGAGGTCCCTCTAGGTATGAGTCCTTAATAACCAGCAAAAGAGGGTGGAATTAAAGACAACTAACTGCAACGACAGGAGGACTTGCTTTTAGACAGCCTTTTTTTCCAGACCAATTCAAGTTAAGAGTCATTCCCTGAGGACACACTCCACCACATGCTCAGGCAGTAGAGCACTTCTTAGCAGCACACTTTATGGCCTGCAAAGACATAAACAAAGTTCAAGCATTTATGCTTCAAGGTGCTGGCAAAACACAACCCTCCCTCAGCCCAAACCCGCTCTTTGGCACAACAGAAGCTGTGTTGTTGGACAGCTTGGTTCTCAGGCTTCCTCCATTTTCAGGCTGTCCAAAAAAAAAAAAAAAATCACAAAATGACCAGAAAATGCTTCTACCACATCTACAGAGGACAGTTCATCTTAGAATCAGAGTTGTTTCAGATGACAAAGACCTTTTAGCTCCTACCATTACCTAACTCTGCCAGGTCTGGGGCTAAATCACGTCCGTCAGCACCACATCTATGTGTCTGCTTGTTCAGTTTGAAAATGTGCCACACCAAAGGCTTTTAAAGACCCCAGCATGCCCATTTCCTGGTGTTATAAACACCTGATCAACCTCAGCTGGAAAATGTTGTGTCCATCATGGAGAGAACACTGAGGAAGCTTTCTGAAGGACACACCACTGTTTTTCAGCAGCGTAGCAATGATGTAACTGGATGAGGCTTCTCACACAATTCAAACACTGCACAGCTGGGCTACTTGAAACAAAGGACTGGCTAAAAGGAGATGGTGTGCTGTGAAAGTAGAGCTAGAATTCACATTTCATTAGAGAGGCAAACAGAAAAAAGGATATTGTTGGGATGGTCACTGGATTCACTGGGGTTTTTTTTTTTTTTGGTTGGTTGGTTGGTTGGTTTGTTGGAAAAGGGAAGTTAAAATGCAAAAATTATAGAACTGTTGAGGTTGGAAGAGACCTTTGAGATCTTCAAGTCCAACCCCTCACTTAGAGCTCACAACCCCAGCACTAATGCTAACCTACTGCTACTAAACCGTGTCCCTAAGCACGTGTCTTTAAAATACTTCTGGGGATAGTAGAGGGCTGGACTAGATGACCTTTGGAGGTCGCTTCCAACCCAACCCATCCTATGATTCTGTGTGAATCCACCACCTCCCTGACAGCTTGTTCCTGTGCTTGATAACCCTTTGGTGAGGAATTTTTTCATAATACCCAAGCTGAACCTCCCCTGGCACAACTTTAGACTGTATCCTCTTGTCCTGTCNCCCAACCCATCCTATGATTCTGTGTGAATCCACCACCTCCCTGACAGCTTGTTCCTGTGCTTGATAACCCTTTGGTGAGGAATTTTTTCATAATACCCAAGCTGAACCTCCCCTGGCACAACTTTAGAGTGTATCCTCTTGTCCTGTCGCATGTGAGAAGAGACTGACCTCCACCTCATTCCAGCCTCCTTTGAGGTAGTTGTAGAAGGCAGTTAGGTCTCCCCTCAGCCTCCTCTTCTGAAGACTAAACACCCCCAGTTCCCTCAGCTGTTCCTCACCAGACCTCCAGATCCTTTCCCAGACACTTCACCAGCTTAGTTGCTCTTGTTTGGACATGCTCCAGGAACTGAACCCAGCACTAACAGTGTGACCAAGGAGTTAAGGTGATGATGACACAGTGCTAGAAGAGGAATATCTGTAATCAGTAGCACTAGTTCTCCTGCAACAGAAAACCAAGGCACACTTTCCTCTGCCACAGATAAAACAGGCTGGACAAAGCACCTCTGTCCCACTACTCAACAACACTACAGCTTGTTAGCACTCGTCAGGTAATGTGAGGGAGCTGCACAGATGACTTCAGTAACTCCTGGTAAATCAGATGAGAAGGAATTTACATAGTACCATTTCCTGCTGAAAAGAAGAGTCAGCTCTAGTGATGGAACACAAACCTTTTCACATCTCTGATTTGATTTCTCCTAGGCGGATTCCAAAAGGCATCACAGACTCAACGTGAAAACTATTTTCAGGCCCTTCGAACTGGAGACATTTAGCTACCCTTATGTTACTTCCAAACTAATTCTAATTCCAAACAATTCTAATTCCAAACCCCCCAAACATTTTAAGTGAATGCTATAAAATAAATGATGTGACAGTTTGGGAGTTCCTTACCCCACACACACTTTGTAAAATGACCCAGACTAGATCTCAGCCAGCTGGAAGTTAAGAGATGAAGC
This sequence comes from Semnornis frantzii, assembly GCA_013399775.1. Lineage (NCBI taxonomy): Eukaryota > Metazoa > Chordata > Aves > Piciformes > Ramphastidae > Semnornis > Semnornis frantzii. The sequence continues at coordinate 27,556 of VWYK01060693.1, read as the reverse complement.
TCTATTTACAGCTCAGCACAAGATACAAGCAGAGATATACACTATAGACAGGAATAGTTACAGAGATATACAAGGGAAAGGGAATACAGAAACACAACTCCCCTCCCANACATCACCATTGTTTTCCTTCACAGCCTATAGTACAATTTTCTCTATTAAAAAATATTCCAATTAGCTCAAACCAGCACACAATGTTTGAGAACCCTTTCAGGAAAGAAATATTTCCTAAAATCCAGCCTGAACCTCCCCCGTTGCAGTTTGTAACCATTTCCTCTGCTCTTGTCACTTACCACTAAAGAGCAGAGGCTGCCACCTCCTCACTCCAGTCTCCCTACAGGTACCTGTAGAGAGCAATGAGGTCTCCCTTCAGCATCCTCTTCTCCAGATTGAACCACCCCAGCTCCCTCAAGATACCTCTCCTAGGCCATGTGCTCCAGGCCCTCCACCAGCCTCACTGCCCTTCTCTGGACATGCTCCATAACCTCCATGTCCCTCTTGGAGTGCGAGGCACAGAACTGAACACAGTACTCGAGGTGTGGCCTCACCAGTGCTGACTACAGGGTGATGATGACCTCCCTGTTCCCTGCTGGCCACCATGCTTCCAATACAAGCCAGGATGCCGTTGGCTTGCTTGGCCACCTGGGCACATTGCTGACACCAGAACAGTAGCAGAAAGGGCTACTAATGAACACTGCAACAAGAAGCCAGAGCCAGGAGCCATTATTTAGACTAGAGCACACTGTAACTCACTGAAAATTGCAATAACCCATTTCCTTTTTTTCTCCTTGATCCATCTATTCTTCTCTAAATGGCAAATCCCTCAGATTAGCTCGAGACATAGACTGTGACAGAACATCTGAAGGCAGCTTCAGAGGATTTGCTTTGCACTTCCACACCACACACACAGGGTCGCTAAAGAAAAGGAAGGTGAACTTTAGAATTCCTTACCAAGGCTATGCCATCCCACTGAGGGATGAAATGATGAGCCTTATGCATGCAAGAGGGTAGATGACATTTCTTCTCAGAGACAATATGCAGCACAGCTTAGATTCCCCAACACAGCAGGCTGGATGCCCAGACCACACACGTGCAAAGAAGCCATAAGTTTGGGAAAACACAAACCACACACTCCAACCTGAAACCTTCATTCTAGGAAGCAGAAAGGACTGGGCTGAGGAGTAGATTGTGCTGTCCTCAAGCATTCCTCCAGCCTGGTCATTAGTGTTGGTATGCCCAAGCTGGAGTAACACAGCTTCCTTTGCTTTGCTGAATGGATGGGGAAATGTGTTTAGAAGGAAGAAGTGAGGAGTAAACAAGTGGAGACAAAAGATGAGGGTGTTTGTGGGAACCACTTGAATCATGCTGTTGCTAAAATAAACATGCAGTGTGAAGGCATTGGGTTGCCAGTGGGTCTGTAGCTACAAAGAGCTGCAAAACCTCCACACACTTTCAAGTGGTTTTGCTGAAGAGAAGAAGCTGTAGCAGCTGGCTCTGATTCTGAAATATGTCTAGGGAAAGAAAAACAAAACAAAAAACCAATCCCAAAATATCCACCTGTTCAAGACATACATATTTGCATAGAACATCAACAGAAGCTTAGAGCAGAAGAGGGCCTGAAGCAGCAATACACTTCTCACAAAGAAGCGAGGAGTGGACTTACTGAAGTGACTCTCACATTTTGCCTGTGTAGTCTTTAGCAGCAAGGGACTCACAGCTTTTGCTCTTCCTGAGGGCAGGCTGGGTTAGGCAGCTCTTAACACTCCTTTTTCCATCAATTATATTTGTCTCAGCAAGTCCCAGTGGGCCTGAGTCCAGCTACAACAAACTTTCTGGCCATTTGTGGCTGTTATGAAACGGAATGACTCGGGCAAGCTACATCAGAAGGACAACATCTTTTATTTGTTCATAGAAACTTAATAAGCCAAGGGGGAGAAAATACCCAAATGTCAGAAAAGACAAATCCCTACATATCTTCACCTGAAAAATCTTAGCCCTTCTCTCTGACCTTGGGCAGGGGCTGCTAAATGTCTTCCTGTCTCCCCATACATTTCTGACTGCTCTGCCTCTCTCCCTAGATCCATAGCCCTGTGCTTCCCAGAATCACAGAAGTAACTGGGTTGGAAAAGACCTCTAGGATCATCAAGTCCAACCTATCACCTAACCTCTCTAATTAACTAAACCATGGCACTAAGTGCCTCATCCAGCCTCCTTTTAAACACCTCCAGGGATGGTGACTCCGCCACCTCCCCCGGCAGCCCATTCCAATGGGGCTCTTAACCATCTGCCTGGTGGACCAGCTGAATCAAAGGTATCAGTGTTTATTTACCAGCAGTATTTCCCCACTTATGTTCCCATTGCCATGGTGAGCAGCAATAGAGCCTGAAATATAAGGTCACAACATAGCCTAGATATCTCCCACAAGCCATCTGGAAGTGGCATTTATCTGAGGAATTCTCTGGTATGGATTTGCACTTGCTCTCTGACCAAAAGCCAACCTCAACTCAGCACTGTAGACTAACTAAGCTCCTGGGACACCTGGGAGCAAGACCCACCCCTCAAAATCTTGAACCCAGATTCATCTCCAGCTCCTGTAGAGGAACTTCCCAATTCCTTACAGGTTGTGAGTGTTGCCTGTTTGGTCTATGTGTCAGCCTCATTCTGTTTCTTTCCACAGCGTGGGAGTCCAGGTCCCTGCCACATATCTGCAGTGCTTCACTGAGCATATCAACATCACTTCATAGGAATTGCTGATTATTATCCATCTTTCAGGAACTTTCCAGCCTATCCTTGTAGAAATTTCAATGGTAAGGTATGACAATATGTATCCTGTCTGGATATATTTGTGAAGACAAAGCAGATCTCTTCCTCAGTCGCTGTACCACTGAAAAGCAAAGTCTTGGATTCAGTCACATATAATGCAATTTAGCATCACAGCACACTTATGGAAACTGTCAATCAAACATTGAGACAGAAGGAAAAACAGGAGATATCAAATGAACCCTGGAAAGAGACACAAAGTTCGGGCTGTCAAGACTGTGCATGATGGAGTGCTCCAGGAAAAGTGAAAATTGTCATAGTAAGTAAGTCCTGATTTAGGCCAGCCTAAAAAGGTCAGCTTAATGGTGACAGGAACTGTGAACTGTGACGGTTTGGGTGTTCCCTGCCCCCCCACACTTTGAAATGACCCAGACTAGATCTCAGCCGGACTGGAAGTTAAGAGATGAAGCTCTATTTACAGCTCAGCACAATACACAAGCAAATATATACAGTATAGACAGGAATATTTACAGAAATATACAAGTTTAAGGTAATACAGACACACAACTCCCCTCCCAGAAATCNTTATCTTTTTGTTTTGGTTTTCTTATACCTAAACATTGCAGCAAGCCTCTGAGTGAAGTAGACATCACCATGGTTTTACCTTCACAGCCTACAGTATAATTTTCTCTATTAAAAAAAATATTCCAATTAGCTCAAACCAGCACATGAACACAATTTGGTTTCAGATCTTTGAATTCACAGGAATGTATTTATTTATTGAAAGAGAAAGTAAGGATGAAAACAGAAGAGCAGCTGAGGGAACTGGGCTTGTTGAGCCTGGAGATAAGGAGACTGAGGGAGACCTTCTGGCTCTCTGCAACTCCCTGAAAGGAGGCTG
>VWYK01060693.1:0-13561 GCA_013399775.1 Semnornis frantzii | reverse complement strand
AAAAAAAAAAAAAAAAAAGAGAGAGAGACAGAGGAAAAAGAGTTTAATGGAATGAAATGTTAAAAAAGAAAAACCTCACATAAATTGGCCAGGCGGATTTAAGAGGAAGAAAAAAAAAAAAGAATCAAACCTAAGAAGGCAGCCCTTTCTGTTGCGTCAAAGAGCCCACTGTGCAATAGGAACACTGAACAGAGTTGTTAAACTGGCAGGCTTTTGCTTTTCAATATGCTCTCAGCATCGTCTCCCAGGGCTGGCTGGAGACAGTCCCACTCCTCTTACAGGAGCTGCGCTCCTTCAAGGGGCAATCTCTCTTAAGGACAGTTCCTATAAACATGCAGCTCAACTGCTTTTGCTCACAGGCTGAGGGTAATGCCACACAGAGACGTACCTGCGGTCACCTACCAGAGCTGCGTGCTCCTGGGGCAATGGCAGGCGGATTCCAACCACGGGTGGGCCGAAGAGCAGGGTGCTGCTGATGAGTGCCTGCCTGCCTGCCTGCCTGCTAAACCTCTATCCTCTGCTCAGATCACTCAGAGTGCTGCTGGAAAGCAATTCGGAAAGGCAGAGCACTTAGAGAGGAAACCTCTAACGCGAGTCCCTCGGGATGCCGTAGTCCAAGTAGCAGTCGCTGATGAAAGGAAATCAGTAGTCACATGCTGCTGCCCAGCTTTGTGCTCGGAGCAGAGAGCTTGGAGAGCCACCAAAGGCTGCAGCTATCAGGGATGAGTTAGCTGTCTCTCCTGGGAAAGAGCTTGCATGAGTGAAGGCATCTTCAGAAACTGCAGAAGTGCATTTCTTGGGAATAGTGGAAGGAATCCAAGAAAGCTGGTAACACGTGGAAACAGCCACATTCATCGCCACACACAGATCTCTTACTACACAGATCTCTGCAGCTGCGGAGACTGCCCTGCATCCCTTTTAAAAGTGACAGAAACTATGTAAAGGCACTCAGAGTGCAGTTCAGCCTACTCCATATCTGATCAGATGAACTGCTTCCTAGGCACCATAGAAATCATAGAACCATTTCATCTGGAAAAGAGCTTTCAGATCATTGAGTCCAAACAAGCCTGGTACTAAATCATCCCCCTTGGCATCTCTGTCATTTAAACACCTCCAGGGATGAGGATTCAACCACCTCCCTGGAGAGCCTGTTCCAGTCTTTGAGAACCCTTTCAGTCAAGAAGTTTCTTCTAAGATCCAACCTTGTTACTAGGGTGAAGAGACCTATCCTCACCTTACTCTGACCTCCATTCAGGGGAGCTGTAGAGAGCCAGAAGTTCTCCCTTCAGCTTGCTCTTCTCCAGGCTAAACAACCCCAGTTCCCTCAGCTGCTCCTCACCAGACCTGTTCTCCAGACCCTTCACCAGCTTTGTTGCCCTTCTCCGGACATGCTCCAGCACCCCAATGTCCTTCTTGTACTGAAGGTGCCAAAACTGAACCTAGAACTCAAGGTATGGCCTCACCACTTCTGAGTACAGGCTTCACTCTACAAAGACAACCTGTGATGGCTTTCTCCAAAGAAGGTTGCAGACATCACCATTTTTGAGATGGGGGCCATTCCAAGTGACAAGGCAATGCACACTTGTGAGATGTGTGCAGAAGGAATGTGCAAGGAAGAAGAGTGGCATTGGTATGAGAGTGGAATGAAAAAAAAGGAGACCTGTAAACTGTGGCACACATCTTTTCAATCTGACTGCAGGATGAAAAGTGAGGACAAACATATGCAGGTGGTTAATTTAGAATTTCTTTTCTATTTCTGTAGCTTGCAGAGTTACCACAGGAACATTATGAGCCTAAATACGTGGGAAGGCAGCAGGAGGAAAGGAGATCCATCCAAGAGCTAAATTCTCACTATCCATGTTCTTTCTCTACTAAGTTCTGTAGGGGAAAACATATTTCTTTAACTGCTTCTCTTCAGATCTTTACAGGTGAAAATTAATTTATCTCAAAAAAAAGGGGGGTGGGGGGCTTTATAAATGACAAAATAAGTTTCTGGATAAAATACACCTAATTTACAAGTGAAAGATGGCATTTTCTAAGGTTTTAGCCTTGTAAACTAAATGCAAGGGCACCAAACAGTGTGCTGCTCTCACCACATCAGACAACTCATCATGTTCAGACCTTCAGCTGTAGTGTCGCTGGTGTCCTACAACTGTAGCTTTGGCTGCATGAGAGTAACAGTGATTAACAATTCTGTCCCTGCTGTGTGCAAGATAATTACAATTTTTGGTTCAGTTTCCCTGACCTAAAAGCTAGGCAATTAGTTTAACAGGTAAAAATAATACCTGCTCATGAAACTGCTTAAACATTTCCCCCTGTAAACACTGACTCCTAACCACTCCTCACTGTCAAACTGCAGGCTGGAGGAAACTGATCCTGTTTGTTCTTTGCTGGCTTTTGGTTTAGCTTAGAAACATACAAGAAGTTATTTGCACTTTGAGCAGGTGGCTGGACCAGATGATCTCCTGGGGTCCCTTTTAACCTACATTATTTTAGGAGTTTCTGAAAATCAGGTCAATTATTAAAAGCTGCCGTAGGCTGTAAGAGAAACAAAGTAGATTGTGGCCAACTCTAGTGATTTGAAGGCAGACTTTTTATTCAGCTGTGAAGACCATAGACAACCCCAGAGCCAGAGATCTCCACTCTGTAGTTTCATGTAGTCACAGAATCGTTTCTGATGGAAAAGACCTTTAAGATCACAGAGTCATTATCTAACTCTGCCATGTCTGGTGCTAAATTATGTTTGATTAGATTACCAGATCTGCCTAAACCTGCACATTTGTACTGACATATGAAGTCACTAACATAACCACTCTGTGGAGAAGCCTGTGTTGGATCCCATACATCCCATGATGTTCTGCTCTGGAATTCCCAATCTCCTTCTGGTCTGTTACCCATATGTCCCATCTACTGTTCTTCCAACTCCAAGCAACAAGTAAGACATTTGGTCTCAGCCTCAAATTCTCAGTGACGGGCAGCCCAGAGATTTCGGTAGGAGCTGCTCCCCACAAAGTTGCCCAGTAGAAGTTGCTCTCCACAGATTTAATAAAAAAAAATCCACAAAAAAGAATGTTCTGTGTGATTTTGAGTAGACCATAGAGTCTCTTCTCCAGGGCCTCATTCATAAGACACTAAGGAGATTGATCCTTTTCAGATCTTTTCAGTATATATGGAAAGCTTTAGGAAAAAAGAGTAGCTTCCTTGTCACATCCATGCCAGAGAGCAGCTCCTGGGCTCCAGGCCTAAGGAGTAGCAGGCAAGTCAGACTCACACCATGCAGCACAACACACATCTCAACCTTTGCACCTCCATACCACAGGCTGTTTTATCCCACACCAAACCTCCAGCTTACCTGTCCCTAACACTTGCTGTTAATACACCAGTCCTGTAACAGCCTAGGGGACCAAGTCAGGAAAGCCAGCACAGAATGGATGCTGTCTGCTAGGATTATACCAATTAAAAAATTTAGAAGGTGGAGAATGACACTCAAAGCCCTCTGCTACTGTTCAGTGCCACCCAAATGCCTCCTGAATGCTCTCTGTATTGGCTACTGTTCAGTGCCACCCTAATGCCTCCTGAATGCTCTCTGTATTGGCTACTGTTCAGTGCCACCCTAATGCCTCCTGAATGCTCTCTGTATTGGCTACTGTTCAGTGCCACCCTAATGCCTCCTGAATGCTCTCTGTATTGGCTAGAGTGTGCCCTAATGAAGTCTCTCAGCTGTGGCATAGAAACAATTTACTGGGCTACAACCAAGATCTGCAATACCTCCGTCCCAGTGCTGTGTCCGCTATGCTGCCTGAATCCACCCCAAGTGCTTTATCTCCCTTACCCAGAGATCTTCCTCAAGAAATGGGACAATCTTCCCAGGGAAAAATCAGCCTTCACAGCATCAGATGACTAAACTTTGCCTTGAGGTCAGTATTGTCTGTTTCCTGCTACAGAAGGTTACAAAGCTTCTTCCTGACAAACAAGACTCATGTAGGCACTTCAGCTGGGTCCTGAGTTCCTGCAGGAAGGAGATCGTTTGCACTTCTAGTTGTCCGGTTAAATCCAGATAACTAAATTGAGATCTTCAGTGTGCCCTGCACTGTGAATATCAAAACAGCACAATCTGTGCAAGAACTCAGAAAAGCTGCTTTAGGTAGAGTGGAAGCTTCAGATTTTCATGTAACCAGCCCAGCCCCACTATCACCTACAGGCTTGACTCCTAGGATGGAACAGAAGTATGCAGTGCTGGTTTAGGTTTAGTACAATAACAGCTCTAAATAGAGCACATTGACCTGTTCAGCTAAAACCTAGAGTTTATGTTCTCAACACTTTTGAATACTACTTCTGTCTCACCTGATAGAGACTCAGTACCCATATTCTCTAGACCCATGGTGTTTGGAGAATCTTTACCCAAATCCTTCTCTTCATCCACAAGTGAAACAGAAATATGTTTCCCACTCTCTCATGGACATCACTTGCTCCAGTCCTCCACATTGCTTCTGATTCTGTCTATCCTGTATCTATGAGATTATCACAGAGCAAACAGTTTTGCTTGCAAAGTCCAGGGGTCTGGCACCCGTAATGTAAGTCCTCTGTTAGGTCTGTCAGCAAACTCTTCCAAGTCTGAACACTGCTCACATGGTTCCTACATTCACCTGTGTTCCCTTCAGACTTCTCAACTGGTGTTTAATTACACTGTGTGATGGGAAACTAGGACCCTCAGCTTCTCCTTGCCTGGAAGGGCTGAGTAGACTGGCAAACAAGTGCCTACTGGATTAAACACATCATGATTTTAGGACACCTAGTGTAACTGGCCCCAAAACTGCTGTGTCCTTGCCAAGCTGGTGTCAGGAGTGATTCAGTACCAGCAATTTTTCAGGAGACTTCTCGCACATCCATTCCTCTTTAAAACCAACCACTGATAACCCAATGACATCTATTGCACTGTTGCAGCATTGTAGAATCATAGAGTGTTTTGGCTTGGAAGGGACCTTAGTTCCAACTCCTCTGCCACACCTCCTACTAGACCAGCTTGCTCAAGGACCCATCCAGCTTGTCTTTGAACATCTGGGATCCTCCACAGTTTATCTGGATATCCTGTTCCAATGCCTCATCACCCTCATGGGCAAGAATTCTCTCCTAATGCCTAATCTAGACTGAGCTGCTTCCATCTTGAAGCCATTACTCCTCTTCCTGTCACTACATGTCTTTGTAAAATGTCCCTCTCCAGCTCTCCTGTAGACCCCTTGAAGTCTTGGAATCACAGAATCTTAGAGGTTGGAAGGAACCTCTAGAGATCATTGAGTCCAATCCCCCTACCAAGGGAGGGTAGTTTGCACAGAAACTCATTCAGGTGGGTTTTGAAGGTCTCCAGAGAATGCAGCTCTAAGTTCTCCCTACAGCCTTCTCTTCTCCAGGCTGAACAATCACAACTCTCTCAATCCTGTGTTGATAGCACAGGTGTTCCTCTTCTTGCCCAGAGTCATCTCCTCTGGACCTGCTCCAATAGATTCATGTCCCTCTCATGCTGAGGAATCTGGAGCTGAACACAGTACTGCCAGTAGAGTCTCAGAAGAGCAGAGCTGCCCATGCTGCTTTTGATGCAGCCCAGGACACAGCTGACCTTCTGAGCTGCAAGTGCGCACTGCCAGCTCATGTTGAGCTTGTCAGCACCCAGCACCCCCAAGTCTTCCTCAGGACTGTTCTCTATGTATTCTCCACCCGGCTTGTCTTTGTGCTTAAGAGTGCACATCTTGACCCTGGCCTCACAAGCAGCATAGTCCACAAGCCCTGAGAAAGGGAACAATAAGTGGGATCCATTTGCGGTCAGCATACACGGCTACCTATTGATACATAGGGTCACTGCTGCCTGTTGAGCCATAGGGTCACTGCCGCCTGTTGATCCATAGGGTCACTGCCGCCTGTTGATACATAGGGTCACTGCCGCCTGTTGATACATAGGGTCACTGCTGCCTGTTGATACATAGGGTCACTGCCGCCTGTTGATACATAGGGTCACTGCTGCCTGTTGATACATAGGGTCACTGCCGCCTGTTGATACATAGGGTCACTGCCGCCTGTTGATACATAGGGTCACTGCCGCCTGTTGATACATAGGGTCACTGCTGCCTGTTGATACATAGGGTCACTGCTGCCTGTTGATACATAGGGTCACTGCCGCCTGTTGATACATAGGGTCACCTGCCTACTGATACGTAGGGTCAACAGTGAGGCTCTTGGCCAAGAATTACGGCCTTCGTTTGTCATGGATCCCTGATTAGGGGTCCATGCACTTGAGAATACATTGCAGAATGGGGATATGCTTTGCCAGTTTAATCCCCATTAGAAATTAGATAACAGACTGAGGAATTACACTTTACACCAGAAAAAGTCATCTGAAGAAAAGACTCTTTTAACAGATGGGTGCAAAGAGCTCTTTCCATCTCTGGTCTAAACAGACAGCACAGTTGCAGAGCTAGTGTCCTTTATTTAAAGGGATCTTGCCCTTCTGGTGCCTGGCAATGGACATTCACTGACTCTGATCAAACTCATTCTGTTAGAATGGATGTGATTAATTTAGCCTCTTTTTGAACTTAGCAGGCTAAGTATAAATTTTGTGTGATGTACCTCTCTGTATTCCATGGCCCTTTAGGGAATGTGTAACACAACTTACGGTTTTCCATTTCTTCTGTCAGTGTTGTAACTATTGTATGGTAGGTTAACAGCAAATTTATGTAGAGATGGTTCTGCTTCATCACTGGTCTACTGGAAGCAAGAAAATAGCAGATATAACAGATTTCTGATAGAGCTTCCTGAATAAATAACCACTTAATAGAATTTTATTAATATGTAGACATAAGTTGGACTTGATGATCTTAAAGGACTTTTCTAACCTAAATGATTGTATGATTACAAAGTTAGTACAGCAGGAGAAACTCAAAAAAGGGCATGGAATAATGACAGTCAAAAGTCAGTCTGGAAACAGTCCTCTCCCTCAGAAGGCAGAGCCTCTGCATGCACACCTCTAGCTAAATCTGCCAATTTCCACACAGCATCTCTCCCACAAGCACAGCCCAACACCGTGGCCACAGAACAAATTCAAAGGTTCCCATTGTAGGAAGTTCCTTGCATAAAGCTGGTGGTGGTTTCAGAATAGTAGGAATTCACGATAGCATAAAGAAGAGGAGCTGAGAAGCCACATTCCCAGCCCACACAGGGACTCTACAGCTGAAATCCTGTGGCAGCCCAGCACCGTGAGAACACATTTTCAACTGCACCAGAATAATGAGAGGCATCTGCAGACCTTGTGCAATAACTGAGAAAGAACAAGGCACACACACCGCAGTTACCTCAGCAGGGAAACAGGGAGCTTGCCCCTTACTTACAACAGAGGATAAGAGTCTGTTAAAACTATTTGCTAACTGGATGGTTACACTAAGTCCTAAGTGTGGAGATGTATGGATCAGAAGTTACCAAGAGCAAAGTCTGTAAGGTCTGTTGCTACATCAGAAAGGACCACCTTACTTGGAAAGTGACAACGGGAAAAGGGAGAAATTGACAGTTTAGGAAAGTAACAGAAAGGAAAAAAAACTCTTGCGAAGCATGAGACAGGATAGTAGTGCTGTGGCCTTGGACTTGGAAAGCAGACTTTGCTTTCCAACACCACCACCTTCAGGAAGGCAGTGATCCACTGCAACCAACATCAGCGATTTCAGCTTAGTTGCCTCTAAGCACCACTATGCCCATGACATCCGCACAGGGCCGGAAGACAGGTTTCCTGGCTGGCAAGTCTTCTACCAGCCATCATACTAGCTGCCAAAGACTGAAGTGCAAGCCCTTTTTACTTTTGCTCCCCAAATTCCCTATGGCCAGTCACAAGTTTTGGGAGCCCAAACCCCTATAGCCTTCTTGGGCTGCAGGAAATCTGTAGTCCTCCCTGCCCATGCAAGTCCTCCTAACTCCCAAACTTTCTGCTCCACAGGTCCTCCTCAGTCTACTCCCACCTTCAAAGTCCTTGCATCACCTGAGTACCCTGTTCCTCACTAGCTCCAGCCCAGATTGTTATTTAAATGAAATTGTTTGAGTAAATGCCTAGGGAGAATGGTTTTAAACTGGATCAGGGTAGATTTAGGTTGGACATTAGGAGGAAGTTCTTTACAATGAGAGTGACAAAATACTGAAATAAGTTGCCCAGGAATGTGGTTGAGGCCCTGCGCCTCAAGACATTCAAGGTCAGACTTGATGTGACCCTAGGTAGCCTGATCTAGTTGGAAGTATCCCTGTTGACTGCAGGTGTATTGGACAAGATGACCTTTCAGGGTCCCTTTGAATGCAAAGCAATCTATGAATCTGTTATAGTGACACTGTTTAAGTTAGCATTAAATATAGTGCATTGGTCTTCTAAGTAGGACCATCGATCAGGGGCTTTATGGTGTAAAGCTGGTTACTTTGAATCACCAATGCCTGCCTTGCTAGGGATTATAGCCTTGAAGAGGAGCCCTGAGATTGTTGGTGCCTGGCTTGTGCTGGAAATTCCCATCAAAGTAAAACAAAAGGCTATAAGAAGATACCAAGGACATCATGACGTAAAGAAACAAGAAAAGGAACTTTAATCAGCAAACTCTGAAGACAGAAAACTGCAGCAATGTATGTTCCTAATGAGTTAACTTTATTCATTAGCATATAACACCACCCTGCCTTGAGCTGAGAAGCCCCTTGGCTACAAGACCACCCCACATGCTATTCATTTTGTCGATACTGCTGTTTTAACGGAGGGCAAAGAAGCTGTAAACCAGTCAAGAACTAGAATGGCAATAAATATGCATAGCTAGGAGGAGTATGTTAATCAGACTTGTATAAATGTGCAAAACTTTGTAATGAAGATGAGCTAGCTGTGTGAAATGTGCAAAACTTTGTAATGAAGCTGAGCTAGCTGTGTGAAATATCAGCCAGCTCCTGCCCTGGTGAAAACTTGAGATAAAAATGCCTCTGTTCTGGTGTGTATATATATATGTCTATGTATAAATATAGACATATAGATCACAGAAACATTCCGGTTGGAAAAGACCCTCAGGATCACCAAGTCCAACCCATATGCCAACTCTACAGGGTTCACCCTAAACCATATCCCTGAGCACCACATCCAAATGACTTTTAAACACACCCAGGGTTGGTGACTCCACCACCTCCCTGGGCAGCTCATTGCAATGCCTGACCACTCTGGCTGGGAGAAAAAAATTCCTAATATCTAGTTTAAGCCTACCCAGTCACAGCTTGAAGCCATTCCCTCTTGTTCTATCACTATTTACCTGTGAGAAGATACCAGCACCAACCTCTCCACAATGTCCTTTCAGTGATGAGGTCTCCCCTCAGCCTCCCCTTTTTCAAACTAAACAGCCCCAGCTCCCTCAGTTGCTCATCAAAAGATTTATTCTCTAGGGAATAGATTTATTTGGATCTGGTTATTTAGACTTATAGAGAACAGATTTATTCTTTTCACGAGCTTCGTTGCCCTCCTCTGCACTCCAGCACCAGCTCCAGATGTGTATGTACATGCAACGCGGCCGCTGCGCACCGGCTAAGGGACTCTGCTTTGAGGCCACCACAGAAAAGCCACGTCCCAGTACTACGAGGAGCGGCAGAAAGGAGACAGAGCAGCAGAGGAACCGCCCCGCCAGCAGGGGGGGCCCGTCAAAAGCCAAGAGTCCGCTACAAAAATGGCGGCCGCCCTGGGCGGGGCGCAGGCGCGAGCAGGACCGCCCCGGAGCAGCGACGCGCATGCGCGCTGCCCAAGCCGGCCGCGAAGATGTCGGCGCAGGGGGATTGCGAGTTCCTGGTGAAGAGGGCCCGAGAGCTGGTGCCGGGGGACTTGTGGGCGGCCAAAGCCTGGCTCATCACGGCGCGAAGCCTCTATCCCGCCGACTTTAACATACAGGTAAACGCCAGGGCTGCCGCACCGGCACAGGGTAAAGGCGTGGGGCGCCGCTATCCCACACGGCCTTGCGGCGGGCGCTGGCCTGACCGAATGGGAGCAGAGCGGCGGAGCGGCCGGTTGCCGTGGTGACGGCGGCGACGCTGTGGCGGCCTTTACTCGCGTGCCGGCTGCTGCGGAGCCCAGCATGGGGGTGCGCAGCAGGTCGACTGCCGCCCGGTGCCGGGCCCAGCACCTCTGGCGGGTGCCAGACACGGCTGCCCGGATCCAGCACCTATTCAGAAGTCTGGCCTAATATCTCTGGCAGATACCAGACACGGCCGCCCGGATCCAGCACCATTCGTTGCCCTCAGACAGGTGCCAGACAGGTGCCCTGGATTAAAACGCATAACAGATGCCAGGTACAGCTGCTTGGGCCTAGCACCCAGCCAGAGGCCTGTCCCAGCATCCCCAGAGAGGTCAAGCCTAGCATCCATATCCTGCAGCCCAGCACTCTTCTGCAGAGTTGTTTTGCCACGTTTTGTGACACTCCCTGAACACGCAGGGTGGCTGTTGGGTTAACAGAGAGTTGGTGGTGGTACCGCAGGTGTCCAGCCTCTCGCTGGGGTATCCAATACTTAGTGGCAAGACTGTAACTGCTCATTATGCTTCACAGCAAGAAAATCCACTGCTATCAATGCTTTGTGAAAGAAACAAAAGTGTTGTTTTATTAACTGAGGGACGGGTGCCATTCTACTTGTGTTTGCGCATGATGAAACATTTGGGTTTGCTGTTTCAAAGAAAACATTCGTTTCTAATGCAGATTTAAAGTACTGTGACAGCTTGAGGTGGTGCAGTGCATTTATCTGGAAACAAACCTTGCTTGAAGAGCTCTTTGCATTCTAAATATTTCTGTAAAAATAAAGTCAACGTTTTAATATTAGAATACTTACATTATCAGACTGAAGTTTATACCTATTTTAATTTGGATTTAACCAAACCTCAGGTCCTAATTTCTACAGCAAATGTTGCAATCCTTTAATTTTCTGTTGTTCAGACTGCTGTGGCAAACTGGGGACAGATTTTTAATGTGGAAGGACTGGTCTGATTTATAAATTTATTCAAAGAAAGCTGATGTTCTGTTCTTCCCTCTTGCAGTATGAGATGTACACTATTGAGAGGAATGCTGAAAGGACAGCATCTGCAGGCAGGTTGCTCTATGACATGTAAGTAATCAGAGTTCCAGCTCAACACTTATACCAGGTGCCTGTTTCCAGAAAGGTTAGGAGTTCCCTGAACCATATTGTGAGTGTTTGTGGAAATCCATGTGGATAAATCAAGTAGAAAAGGTCTTACTCGTTACATATACAAAGTAAATAGAAAGGTTTTATTTTGCCTGTTCTTTCATAGGAAGGTTTTATCTTGGAAACAGTTTTTGAGATCCCTGCCTCAAACTTTGTTACAGGTTTGTGAATTTTCCAGACCAACCTGCTGTATGGAGAGAGATCAGTGTTATTACATCAGCACTAAGGAATGACTCACAAGACAAGCAGACACAGTTTTTAAGAGGTGAGGATTCTATTTGGTGAATAGAAGAGTCAAAGAATCCAAAAATAAGCCCTTTGGTTATGTGTCTGGTGTGGCAAGTACCTGTCAGTCTTTGCTTGTGGGCTGCAGATTTTTATTCTCAGTTCAGCCTTAGAGACTTTTCAGTGTGTTAGGCTTGGAAACACAAAGGGACATGAGAGGCTGATTCTCACTGCTTCGTCTCTGATATGAATAGACTTAAGTCTACCAGAAAAACCAGCACTTAGAAAAGAGATTGCATAGGGAATAAGTGGAATGGAACTTAGGAACCATCAGCCCACTGATTGCAGAGAACAGAGAATGATCATAAAAATGAGTGAATTTGTACGTGTGAAGTGAGAGTTGGCAGTTGACTGAACATGAGTCAGAGCATGCCCGAGAGGCCAAGCAAAGCAGTGGCATCCTGGCTTGTATCAGAAACATGGTGGCCATCAGGGAAAGGGAGGTGATCATCCCCCTGTACTCAGCACTGATGAGGCCACACCTTGAGTATTGTGTTCAGTTCTGGGCATCTCACTACAAGAGGGACATTTAGGTGCTGGAGCATGTGCAGAGAAGGGCAATGAGGCTGGTGAAGGGCCTGGAGCACATGGCTTAGGAGGAGCATCTGAAGGAGTCTGAGTGGTTCAGTCTGGAGAAGAGGAAGCTGAGGGGAGACCTCATTGCTCTCTACAACTACCTGAAGGGAGGTTGGAATGAGGAGGGGGCAGCCTCTTTCCCTTGGTGACAAGCAACAGAAAGAGAGGAAAAGCTGCACCAGGGGAGGTTCAGGCTGGATGCTAGGAAATATATCTTCCCTGAAAGGGTTCTCCAACATTGGAATGGTCTGCCCAGGGCAGTGCTGGAGTCACCATCCCTGGAGCTGTTCAAGCACCATGTGGACCTGAGGCTTAGGGACATGGTTTAGTGTTGACCCTTCGGTGTTGTGTGAGGGTTGGACTGGATGATCTGGATGATCACTGGATGAGCAGTGAAAGCCAAGAAGGGCTTGGCATTCACTGCTGGCAACCACAAGCAGTTTTGAAAGTAGGATTTACACCTGACAAATTACAATCTGCTGTTTGACTGTGTACTTCAGAAGCTTTAAAGACAAGCAGTGTGCAACTCTGGGTCCAGGCTATTCCAAATAAAGAGACATTTGCTTTTTCATGAGGTGCCTTTGTTTTTCACAGATAATAAATGAAACCTTGTGTTTGTGGAAATCCATGTGGATAAATCAAACCAGCACAAAGCTGCAGGGAGAATATGTTGGTTTCTTTTTAGAGTCTCACTGGAAGTCTAAATTGCAGGATCTACCTTTTCATAATGAAAGTATTAATTGTAGAAGAGGAGAATGAGTGAAAAAAAAATCATAAAATATCAAATATATGTTAGAATTTTCAGTGTTCTGTTCATTAGCAGTCTTACTTGTTAATACAAGTTCTGTGCACCCAAATAAACACTAGTAAATAGTCATATGGTCTTCTCTGAAAGAAACAGCTATTTTTTCCAGGCATAGATATTAAGAGCAGGAAAAAACATGACAAGATAATGTTGCTTAGCCTTTTACCCTTTATAATTCAGGCATAACAAGTAAAACATTTTAATTTTGGATTTTAAGGATTATTTGAAACCCTTCCTGGTCGAGTGCAGTGTGAGATGCTCCTGAAGGCCACAGAGCAGTGCTTTAACACGTTAGAAAGGGCAGAAATGCTGCTGCTGCTACTGCGACGTTTCCCAGAGACTGTGGTGCAACATGGGGTAAGAGAAGCTCACAGTAACTTAGTAACTATTCAGGATATTGGCATTCTGGTTTTTGAGATGCTAGTGGAATGTATTTTCCTTTGTCTAGTGAAAGGGTGAGTCTTTATTCATGTTTCATTGTGGTTGATTTTTCAGGTTACTGTATCTTACCTCAGGATACAGCAAAGAATTCTGCCAGGAAAGAATTGGGCAAAAAACAAATGGAAGCAAATAAAATAACTTTTTCTTTTGTACATGCATAAAATATTCTGTGCTTTCTGGAAGAAATGAAATAGCACCCAAAAAATAAAGGTGCTGAAGAGTATGGTCCAGTTCTGGCTCTCCAGTTCA
>VWYK01060688.1:3235-13997 GCA_013399775.1 Semnornis frantzii | reverse complement strand
GCAGCCTTCCAGTACCTGAGGGCTGGAGAGGACTGTTTTCCAAGGCCTGTAGTGATAGGATGAGGGGCAATGCTTTCAAATTAGAGTAGATTTAGATTGAATGTTAGGAACAAGTTCTTTACCATGAAGGTGGTGGAACACTGGAACAGGTTGCCCAGAGAGGTGGCTGAGGCCCTGTCCCTGGAGATATTCAGGGTTAGGCTCAACAAAGCTCTGGTGGAGGATGTCCCTGCTTGCTGCAGGACAGTTTGACTAGATGACCCTTCCAAGCCAAGCCTATGACTTATGACTTGTATGACTTATGGGCAAGTCCATCCATTTGGGAAAATCTGAGTTGAATCTCCATTTCAGTTGTTGTGCAGATAAAGGATGCCTTGCAATTCTGTAGCAACATTGTAAGGATTGAGGACCACTGATACCTTGAGAAGCAAGTTTGCTTAAATGTTAAGTTTGTGAACACTGCAGAGACAGCTGTTGACCCCACGGCTTCAAGTGCTGCTGCCTAAAATGTTCAGCTCTTGATGCTGCTCTTCATGAGATTTTTATGAGGACTGTAAGGAGAAGGCATGCATTTGAATAAGCATGAGGAAAAGTACAGCTGCTATTTCATTCTATTTTTAATTCAAATCATTAACTTAAAAGGCAAAAGCACCATATTGACTTTTGAGAAGAGGTGGATTTTTCTACACAAATGCTGCTGGCAATGACAGACACGAGGGATTTAACATGGATCCAGGCTTGGAGAAGTTTTTTCCAGTAAGCAGGTGATGCCATTTTTCCTGTAGAATTCTGACCCCACGTGATTAATCCTTGCATGAGCTCTGACTGGCAGCTCTATGGGCTTATTTACGCGTCTCCCGTACTCTGAAGATGACAAAACAGCAACAGGTCTTGCTGTTTCCTGTGAAAATATAAAAGCCTCCTCATAAGAATATCACAGAATTAATATTGGCAATTTTTTTTAGTGCTAAACATGCTGTGGCCAGGGGCAAAATTACAGACAGAACTGTATGGCATCTGCTCTATGGATGTATATTTATTTAGTAGTGATCTGCACTCTTACTGTTCACTGACCTACTTTTTAAATGCATATTAATGAACCATGAATGTATCACTAGATGACAGGATGATAAGATATGGAGCTGTGCCATCGAGTTACTGTGGACTGAAAACTTTTTACATGTACAAAAGGGAGTACTGTGTGACTGCTGGAAAACTAAATGCTGTGTTACTGCAAAGTGGCACTGATTTTATTTTCATTCTCATTTTTCTTATGCACTGACTTTAATGATTAATTTGAAAAAGAGGAGAGATTTGTATTCCTTGTTACAGGAACACTTACCCTGCTTGCACAGTTCATTTGAAGCACTGCAAGAAAAAAGTCCCAAGTCTAAAGAAAAGCCTTGAGCAACCACTAGTCCATGCAAACTTTCCCTGAAGGACATAAAGCATATACTACTATATTTTTGCACAGAGAAAGGTCTGACTAAAAGTGCTTCTAGCTGTAAGATTACAGAAATAAATGCTTTGCAATGATGGCAAGTGGACATGGTGAAAAATAGCCTGACCAAGAAAAGACTGTTTTAAGCTCATTCTTAGTAAACTGCACTTTTAGTGACCATGCAATCACTGTCTGCAATCTGGGAAAGGATTTGTTGTTGTTTTTTTTTCTTCCTTTTCCCTACCCAAAGGTCTCAGATTTATCAGAATGCTTGTATGTTTGCATGCTGGTTAACACAGTAAGGTTTGGTCCCCAGCAGGTTTTATTTGTATTACAATATAAATAATAGCTAAAAGGAGAGTCAAAATTCAGGCACCACATCACAGTTCAAGTGCAAACAGATTAATTATTTGGTGCTGTAGATCTGAGCTGTATCAGCGCTTAGGATTAAACCTGTGAAGTACACAAGTCCTAGCATTTCCTGTGAGCAAGTGGGAGCACAGGTCTGAGGGGTCTCACTGCAGGACAGTCAGCTGTGAGACATTTCCAGACTCATTGACAGAACTAGACCTGTGAGACTCAGGAAAATCATGCAAACACTTTTTAAAATCAACCAACCAACCACAGCAAAACAATGGAAAAACTCTTTCCAAAATGAGCATTGATCCTCAACTTATCCCCTCCTCTTCCTTCCTACCTACTCTATNAGCCCTATAGTTCCCAACCTGGGACAATACCCCATTAAAAGCTCATCAGTAGATCAAAATGCCACCAGAGCAAAAATCAAGTCGAGTGTCAGGCAAAAAAATAAGACCACTTCCTCCCCAGCCCCCTTTGTGGATAAATGTTGAAAAAGAAGATATGACAGAACCTTCATCCCATCCAGAAAGACTTTGGTGGCAACACAGGTTTTACCGCGCTAAACGATGGGAAGCAGCATGTTACACTGATAGTTTGCATTCCCTTTAAATAGATTCAGTTTTAGCATCCTTGGTAGCACAGTGCTGAGTGTGCACAGTGGCATTTCATCTTTGTGGGCCTGGCATTGAGCAGATTTCAGATTTTCCAACAGTTGGCTGGGAAGTGTCCTGCTACACGCCTTCAGAACACGCGATTCTAGCACCTGAAATCAGCAATGCACTGCTAACACTTGAAAGCAGCAATGGCACCCTTGTGCCAACACTGCTGCAGTCACTGTGATATGTGTAGCTAAACCAAGTATCTATGACTGTAATCTTGGATTCCCTGAGTACACCAAGGCTTTCTGCAGGAAATACAGGGCCTACAGTGATTTGATGTTTCCCACTTCAAGTAAAATGGTGGTTGATCCAAGGCTGTCTGCTTTCAGAGTTGTACTAGAAAGATGTTTGATTATTTATTACATTTTATAATACAGTTGTTGTTATAACAAGTCTGAGAGGGTCACTGAGGTAATTAAGAGCAAGAGCTGAGTATATGACCTGCACTTTGTTATGGGCAAATCCAGTATTGAGCATGACTGCATGCAGGAGAATCGTGCTGCAACACCTGACAGCTGTGGATTTGATTTGTCTCCATGCAAATTAAAGAGCTGGATTAAGGAACACCTGTTCAGACAGACTCTTTTGTGTGCACTGCCCAGCAGAGCTGGGATGAATTCTGGCCCATAGGTGTTTGCTTTAGGAAGCAAACTGATAGGAAATTGAATTTTGTTGATAGAAGAGCTCAGTAGGAAACTTTAACTTACATTGACAAACTGTTCCTACACAAATGTCCCATCTGGAGGTTGGGCTTGGTATTCAGGGAGGGGGGGTGGGTTTGCTTTGTTTAAATAAAGAAGGCTCATTTTTAATTGGAGTGGCTATTTACATGGCTTTTGGTGTCACACAGATTTGCAGATGAGTTACTAGTCATGAGCAGATGATGACAATGGGCACTCCTGGCATTCCTTTGGGAACACATAATACCCCCAGCACTGTGTGATAGAGTTGAAGGGCATGATGGCTATGCACTTGCACTAAAAATGTCTGCATATATGCTGCTAGTGAGACAAATCACAAGCAGCAATCTTTGTGATAAATTAGCAACAGCTTTGCTGCACATTAATTGCTGTAATTTTTTTAATCTCTCTTCCTCCTTCCATCTCTTTCCTATATAATAACCAATATGGGCCATTCCCAGCCTACCCATCTCTTTATATCCCATGAAACCACTGTGATTTGGAGGCCATTAACACAGGTGCATTTCATGTGCTTTTGACAGCCTCTGCTTCTGATGTGTGTGTGTGCATATAAATGTAAATGCATATTGTGTATGTGCATTATTCAGATGCTACATGGAAAAACATTTATGCATACAGGTTACAGTACTTCTGTTGTCAAGCCATCTGTTTAAAAACATGCCTGCATACTTCCTTAACTATCAGGCTGCACAACAGTACAAACTGAAATGCTTTGCCCAGCCTTTTCCACACATACCTGTGGTCTCCTGGTTGACCCTTCCTTCACACTATCTCCCTATGTATTTCCTTCCTGCAGGGCAATGTAGTGTGCACTTGTGTAAGAAACTCACCACCTTCAGAGGCCTAGGGTCTCAGCAAATGCTGGTGTAGGGAGGGTGGATGTCAGAGGACAGAATCTAGTTCTCACAGGAGAAGAGGCTTTAAGTAGCACAGAAATAGCTAAAGGACCATCTGAACTGCAACTCTTGAGGGGCAAGGATGGTTCAGATGGTCCCCATGATCCTGAAGTTCTGGCTTCATCATGCCTTTAACCTTGCCTACAGGATGTCATCTGGAAATCTACAGGATGCCAAAGAGCAGGAGCTAACTCAGGTGTTTACTGGTTAATGCTTTCCCCTAAACCTAGAGGATGAGGACAATTATGTCCTCTTTCCGATTCCTTCGCTGCCACAGTCATGCAGTCCTGGCTAACTTGTGAGGTTCTAGTGGAATGGAGGTTAGCAAATGTGACACCCATCTACAGCAAGGGTCAGAAGGAGGATCCAGGAAACTACACTCCTGTCAGTCCAGCCTCAGCTCCATGTGTCATGCGAGGGACAAGCAGATGGTTTGGCCCAGTCAACATGGGTTCATGAAAGGCAAATCTTGACTTATCTGATCTCCTTCTATGACAAGAGGACCTGCCTGGTGAATGAGGGAAAAGCTGTTTATGTTATCTCCCTTGGTTTTAAGTAAGGCCTTCAACAGTTTCCCACATAATCTTCCTGGAGAAACTGACTGCTCATTGCTTGGATAGGCACACTCTGTGTTGGGACAAAAAAGGGCTCAATGGCTGGGGCCAGAGTTGTCGTGAACAGAGTTAAGTCCAGATGGCAGCCAATTACAAGTGGTGTTCCCCAGGTCTCAGTACTGGGGCCAGTTTTGTTTAACATCTTTATCAATGACCTGGATGAGGGAGTTGAGTGCACCCTCAGTAAGTTTGTTGGTGACACTAAATTGGGTTTGAGTGTTGATCTGTTTGGGGGTAAGAAGGCAGGCAA
Source organism: Semnornis frantzii (assembly GCA_013399775.1). Classification (NCBI taxonomy): domain Eukaryota; kingdom Metazoa; phylum Chordata; class Aves; order Piciformes; family Ramphastidae; genus Semnornis; species Semnornis frantzii. The sequence continues at coordinate 9,076 of VWYK01060688.1, read as the reverse complement.
AGGAAACTGGACAGGCTGGGTCAATGGGCCCTGGTCAACTCTGTAAGGTTTAACAAAGTCAAATACCAGGTGCTGCACTTGGGACATGCCAACCCAATGCAATGCTGCAGGCATGGGGTGGAGTGGGTGAGAAGTTGCCTGGTAGAAAAGGACCTGGGAGTGATGGCTGACAACTTTCTAAACATGAGCCAGCAGTGTGCTCAGGTGGGCAAGAAGGCAAACATTATTCTGGCATGTGTGGCTAGCAGGAGTAGGAAAGCTACTGTGCCCCTGTACTCAGCACTGGTGAGGGTGCAACTTGAATACTGTGTTCAGTTTTAGCCCCTCACTACAGGAAAGACATTGAGTTGCTGGAGCATGTACAGAAAAGGGCAACAAAGCTGGTGAAGGGTCTAGAGAACAAGTCTTACAAGGCATAGCTGAGAGAAGTGGAATTGGTTAGTTTGGAGAAGAGGAGGCTGAGGGGACACTTCATTGCTCTCCACAATTACCTGAAAGGAGACTGTAGTGGGGTGGGGGCCAGTCTGTTCTCCTTAGCATCACATGACAGAATGAGAGGAAAATGGACTGAAATTACATTCAAGAAATGTGGACATGGCACTCTGGGACATGGTTTAATGGCTGTGGTGGTCTCAGGTTGAAGGTTGGACTCAATGATCTTAAAGGTCTCTTCCAACTGATACAATTCAATGATTCTATATAGAAGGGTGAAACAATGCTTATAGTCTCCAGCCATGTAAAAAAAAAGTACAAAATATCTTTAACAAAGATAATTATTAATTTGTCAAAGAGTTACCTCCTCATTAATGTTAAGACCATGACCCTTTGCATGTTCTCTGTCACATCGGTGAAGACTTTTGTTGTAACCCTCTGGTCTTTTAAAAATGGCATCATAAGTGAAACCACCTCCTGTCTAGAGAAAAAGGGGAGAAAACACCTAATTCATGGTGGTGCTTAACTTCACAGATTACAGACTATCTGTAGTCAAATCAATACTTAAACACTGGACATAGAGCATTAGATGATGACAACTGTAATATTACTGAGCTTCCATTAGCAACTGTGGGATGATCCTTTGTAATAGCCTATAATAAAAATACCTCATGATATTTGGTATCTTTAAGTATGTTCAGCTCTGAAATCTCCCTGATTGCAATTCACCTCATTTTTTACCACTGTGATCTGCTGTAACTTTTGGAAATGTAACCACTTTATTGGTTTTAATTTTCTGATTTTTATATTCTCCTTCTTAAATTCATGCTGTCAAATCATCTGACACTGTAATGTTAACAGGAAAGCAAGCAGTTTCAAAACCAATTTGAAATGAGGGTAACCTGCAGCAGAATTCCCATTTAAGTTCTGATTAAATGAAAATTCATTAAATGAAAATGAAAATTAAATGAGAATTTAGAAATGTGCCAGGGTTAACCCTGTGATACAGCACTTTGTCTCCTATGAAAGTACAGCACACTCCAAACCAGAATACTGTTGTATTTATGACACCTGTTGACATAGTGGCATACAAATCAGTGACATTAAAGTTCTTACCTGCTAACAAATGGCATTTGTGAAATCAAATAAAAATTCCTCATCAGTGAAGTCAAAGGAATTTCAAAACCAAAAAAGTTATCAAGGAAAGAAAAACAAAACCTTCTACTGAAATATGCTGTCAGTTATTAATGAGCTTCATTAAAAGGTCACTATTCTGGTAAATATTTCAATCAGTTACTGGTTTTGTGCATGGCAGACTACAAATTTGAAAAGCTGTGCATTTTGTTTGGTTTACTGTGCTGGTTTGAGATAATTGGAATATTTTAATAGAGAAAATTATATTATAGATTGTTAAAAGGAAACAATGGTGATGTCTACTTCACTCATAGGCTTGCTGAGATGTTTAGGAATAAGAACTCAAAACAAAAGATAAGTCAGTCTGTGTCACAGGGCACAGCATCTCAGGCTGTCTTGCAGCTTCTGGCTTCTAAGTCAGTCTGTGTCATGGGGCACAGCATCTCAGGCTGTCTTGCAGCTTCTGGCTTCTAAGTCAGTCTGTGTCACAGGGCACAGCATCTCAGGCTGTCTTGCAGCTTCTGGCTTCTAAGTCAGTCTGTGTCATGGGGCACAGCATCTCAGGCTGTCTTGCAGCTTCTGGCTTCTAAGTCAGTCTGTGTCATGGGGCACAGCATCTCAGGCTGTCTTGCAGCTTCTGGCTTCTCCTCTCTGCCGATTAATTTCACTAAGCACTTTTTTTCTAACCCCCCTGGCCAATCCTCCAACCTCACCTTGCACGTAAGGCAAACCTTGGGGTAAGGTGTGGGGGTGGGGAGAAGGTGGAAGGGTGGTTGGGAGCCCCTCCTGGGGTCTATGATTTCTGGGAGGGGAGTTGTGTGTCTGTATTACCTTTAACTTGTATATTTCTGTAACTATTCCTGTATATTGTGTATCTCTCTGCTTGTATATTGTGCTAAGCTGTAAATAAAGCTTCATCTCCTAACTTCCAGCCAGCTGAGTTCTAGTCTGGGTGATTTTACAAAGTGTGGGGCAGCAGGGAACTCCAAAACATCACACTTACTTTTACTTCCAAACTTAGGGTTTCAAAAACTCCTTCATTTTGAGTCTTAAAATTTACAATGCTCTCCTGCAAAAAGCAGTCAAGTCATGGCAGGTCAAGAAGGCTACAGTGGTTCCATTAAAAGGAAATTATAGTTAAGAGCACTGGTGAGGCACTGCTGTAATCAGAGGCTTCATTTGGAGGGGTATTTCCATTATTTGGTTCTGCCAAAAGGCAAGGTGGCTTGATATTTAACCTCTCCATCTCTTAAACCTATCAAGAACCCATCAAGAATCAAGAGAATTTCAGGCAGGTTCAAGAGCATCTGGTTTGTCACCTCAAATATTATTTCTGAGCTTCCTTGCTTCTCCCTTTGTCCCCACACTACTGGTTTCATTCAGAAATTTAGTGGTCATCTAATCTGTACTCATGGCATTTCTCCTGTGCTTTTATTCATGTGGCATTACTTGTGTCTATTATTTTTACCTGTGTCAGAGCAGATAGCTCATCCTTTCTAGACCTGGCAAGTAAGTAGCCAGTCTGTTAAAAACTAGCCCTGTCCCAGATGGTCTGTTTAAGATCATCTGCCAGATGTGCAGAGGAAACACTTCTGTGCTCCACAGACTGGTTAACTTTTTGCTGTCACTTTGTTGTTAAATTCTGACTTAGCTGACCTCAGTGGTGGTGAGATGTTTCTTAAACCCATCAGTGCAACTCAAGTCATGTAGAGCAGACAATAAATGAGCGCCCAGGGTGGGCATCCTCTCTGTACTGCTACTAAAGCTAAGCACTTTGCAAACATTCATTAATATTCCAGACATGCATACAATAGGTAATAGGTTTCCCCATGGCACAGAAAGCACCACACAAAATGGCCACAGACTGTAAAACAACTGAGAGAGCAACTATCAGCCAAGTGATTAACAGGGCTTTTAGCCATATGCTGAGCATGTCTTCCCCTATTTCTTGCCTCTTCAGTCTTTGACACATAGTTGTTTTTTTGTATTTAATCTTCAAAAAAAGAAATGAAATCCCTTTTCCTTTATAAATAGAAAATTTCAAATAATCTGATCCATTAATTGTGCATAAAAATGGTTTGTATTGGCTTCCTCCCTTGTGGCTAAGGCCTGTGCTGTGAAGAAACCTATTAAACAGCTGTTACCACTTTTTTGTTTCCACGTCACTGGAGCAGCATTTTCCACAAACCAGGTCATTGGGAGTGTTGAAAACAGACTTCATATTGTAAGCCAAAGCTCTACCATATGGTTGCCAATTCCATGCAGACTGGATAGACCAGCCCCAAGTGCATCACTCCAGCCCTTTGACCTGCCCTAGCCTTACTCTCATGTTCTTTCTATTGTATTTTGTTAAGCATGGCACCAACAGTTTCCACTCACCTTTGGCTTAGAGCACCCTCCCAGGGTAACACTGGAATCAACACAGAGTCTGAAATTACAAATGTATCTTTGTTTTTTGGTTTTTTTTTTTTTTGCTTTTTTTTTTGCAGGGCTACCCAGTCAAAGCAGGAAATTTGCTATTCCTTTAGTGCCCAGTGCTGTGGTCTATGCTCCTACCTGCATTTTAGGGCCACAGGATGTGCACTCAGAAACCACCAGCCATTGCTACCCACTGTTCTGCACATTCAGCAGCCTGTCACTTGGGTGGGGAGGGGATTCATGGGGTGTATTTATTGTCACAAATAAATACACATTGCCATGACAATGGTATGTAACAGTGACACAGTAGACATTTTGGGAATTTCTAATGTTAATTTTTTTGAGGAAAATGCTTGCTAAAGTTAATGTCTTACGCGACTCTGGAGAAAGATTTGCTACCCAGAAAGTATAGCCTAGCTATACTTCAGCTGAGGCTGAAGGTGTAAGCTTGTTTTAATTTCTGATTTTAAATATGGAGAAAGTGAGGGGAAAGGGTGCAGCATAGCATCGAGCAAAATTCGCTGGTAGCCTGCTCAAGTTACTACATGTGAAGTGTCAGTGGAATACCTGCAGAGGCATTCAGTTATCAAGGTAAATATTGTTGTTATTGAGTAGCTCTACTTATTTTTTTAAAGCTGACCATACAAAAAATGCATGGAACACACACTGAAAGCATTTTCCCTTGACTGAAAATGGTGTTTTCTAACTAGAGTCATAGAATGGTAAGGTTGGAAGGGAACTCGAAGGTTATCTAGTTCCAATCTCCTGCCATATGCAGGGACACCTCCCACTAGAACAGGTCACTCAAGGCCTCCTCCAACCTGGCCTTGAACACCTTCAGGGAGGGAGCAGCTACAACCTCCCTGGGCAGCCTATGCCAGTGTCTCACCATCCTCACTGTAAACAACTTCCTCCTAACATAAAGTCTAAATCTTCCCTCTGCCAGTTTAAACCCATTGCCCCTTGTCTTGTCATTACAAGACCTTGTTAATAGTACCTTCCCAGACTTCCTGTAGACCCCCTTCAGATCCTGGAAGGCTACTCTAAGGTCTCCTGGAAGCCTTCTCTTCTGCAGGCTGCAGAGCCCCAACTCTCTCAGCCTGTCCTCACAGCAGAGCTACTCCAGCCCTTTGAGCATCTTTGTGGCCTCCTCTGGACCCGCTCCAACAGTTCCATGTCCTTCCTGTGCTGGGGGCTCCAGAACTGCACACAATGAGAGTGCACAGCATTAGCAAAAGCACAGGTGCCACATCCAACCCTACAGACCCTTTTCTAGTGCTTGCCCTAACAGTGTCTCACGTTTGGGTGGTATCACAGTGGCCTGTTGCTCCTTAAAGCCTGGTAAACCACGTCACTGCCTTTTCCTGCCACACAGGGGAAGGCATCACCCTCATTTTTCACCCACGAGTAGCAAACAGACCTTATGCTTCATAAAGGCCTCCGAAAACTGCTCTTTAGGCATTATAGCCTTGCTCATCGCTAGCACACAGCAGTTCCACTGGGTTTTGAAACTAACAGGAGATTTTTGGGTTTTAATTCTTTTTCCCCCCCTCTCTATCCTCTTGACCAGGTCCCTTATGATGAGGGCTGAACACAACGCTGCCAAGAAATGCAGGGGTAAGGCGAGGCTTGGCCCTGAGAGGTTTCCCGGCTACCCTCGGCCTGCTCCGTTCCCTCCCTCCCTCACCTTGACTTCCCGGTGGAAATAGCTGAGCTCCGCAGGCCCTTCCCGTCTGGCCGGTATATGGCTGAATGCGGAGAGGGCGGAAAGAGGAGGCCCCGCCGCTTTACCGAGCGCCTCCTCCGTCCCTTCCGACTCAACCAAGCCCGGGACCCGCGGGGCGACCAGGGCTGCGT
>VWYK01060685.1:11410-24633 GCA_013399775.1 Semnornis frantzii | reverse complement strand
ACTGGAGAGGAGGAAGAATTTTTCCCATGAAGAGTGGTGAGGGACTGGAATGAGCTGCCCAGGGAGGTGCTGGAGTCACCAACCCTGGGGGTGTTTGAAGTCGTTTGGGTGTGGTGCCTGGGGACGTGGGTTAAGGATGAACTTTGGAGAGCAGGGACCTGGGTTGGGCTTGGTGCTCCTGAGGGGCTTGGCCAGCCTGAATGTTTCTGTGATCCTGTGTGTGATTAGCTGCCTAAAGCAGCCCTGCTGAGAGTGAACCACTATGTGACAGCTGCATAGATGGGAAAGGAAGAGATGGAAGGGGGAGGACAGGGACACCCTGCCCCCATGGCTCCACCAGACCTTTTTGTCATAGCTAGATGCCTGATGCTGCAGTGCTGAATCAGATTCACAGAATGGTGGCCAGGGAAGCCCTCTAAGCTCCTCCAATCCAACCACCAACCCAGCACCCCCATACCCACTAAGCCCTGTCCCCAAGTGCCATGGCCACAGGTTCCTTGAACACCTCCAGGGATGGGGACTCCTCCACCTCCCTGGGCAGCCTGTGCCAATCCCTGACCACTGCTGCAGCAAAGACATTTCCCCTCCAGCCTACAGCTCCTCTGCTGCAATTTCAGGCCATTTCTTCTCCTTCTGTCACTTGTTCCTAGGGAGCAGAGCCCAACCCCCACTCCACTCCAACCTCCTTTTGGGGAGCTGTAGAGAGGTCTCCCCTCAGCCTCCTCTTCTCCAGCCTAAACAACCTCAGTTCCTCCAGCTCCTTGTGACACTTGCTCTCTAGAAGCTGCTGGCAGCTGGATCTGTCCTCTTCTGGGGCTTGCAGCATCCCTCTGTGCTTTCATCATTGTTCATCCAGCTGAATTCCCAGGGAGAGGTGTTGCAATGGTAGTGGGTTGAAGTTTTCCTGCCACCACTCCCATCTTGCTGGCTCGGGCACGATGTGGAGGTCTGACACATGGCTATTAAGAGATGTCCCTGCAGGTATTGCTCAGCTAGGAAATTGCAAAAGCCTTTCTCTTCTGCAGGCTGAACAAGCCCAACTCTCTCAGCCTGGCCTCAGAGGGCTTCCAGCCCTGCCAGCACTGCTGGGTGATGCACATTGAATCACAGAACCACAGAATGGTTTAGGTTGGAAGGGACCTCAAGGATCATCCAGTTCCAACCCCCTGCCATAGGCAGGGACACCTCCCACTAGCACAGGGCACTCAAGGCCTCATCCAGCCTGGTCCTGAACACCTCCAGGGAGGTTATGGAGCACAGAAGCACAGAATGTGATCTTTGATCCCATTCTGTGCTTCTGTGCTCCACAACCTCCCTGGGCAACCTGTGCCAGTGTCTCACCACCCTCACTGCAAACAACTTCCTCCTCACATCCACTTTCCATCTCCCCTCTGCCACTTCAAACCCATTCCCCTTGTCCTGCCATTCCCAGACCTTGTCAATAGTCCCTCCCCAGCCTTCCTGCAGCCCCCTTCAGATCCTGCAAGGCCACTCCAAGCTCTCCTGGAAGCCTTCTCCTCTGCAGGCTGCAGAGCCCCAACTCTCTCAGCCTGTCCTCAGAGCAGAGCCCTTCCAGCCCTGCCAGGAACTGAGGCTTGGCCCCCTGGACTGGGCACTGCTGAGGCCACACCTCAAATAGTTGCTTCAGTTTTGGGCTTCTCACTCCAAGAGGAGCTGAAGTGCGTCCAGAGAAGGGCAACAGAGCTGGGGAAGGGTCTGGAGAGCAGGGCTGGGGAGGAGCAGCTGAGGGAGCTGGGGGGGTTCAGCCTGGAGAAGAGGAGGCTGAGGGCAGAGCTCATTGCTCTCTGCAGCTCCCTGAGAGGAGCTGCAGCCAGGTGGGTGTTGGGCTCTGCTCACTGGGATCAGGTGATAGAAGGAGAGGAAATGGCCTGAAATTGTGCCAGGGGAGAGTTATCTTGGAGATGAGGAAAGATTTCTTTGCTGCCAGAGCAGCCAGGGATTGCTCAGAGTGTCCAGGGAGGTGGTGGAGTCCCCAGCCCTGGAGCTGTTCAAGCAGCCTGTGGCCATGGCTTAGTGGCTGTGGTGGGGTTGGGTTGCTGGTTGGGCTGGGTGGTCTCAGAGGGCTTGTCCTTCCAGAGCAGCTCTACCATTCCATCTAGGTACACCTCAGCAGTGGCCTGCTGCTGCCTGATCTCCTCAGGCTCCGTATGAGCAGAAAGGAAAAGGCTTTGCTGTGTGCTGGAATCTGAGTGCTGCTTACCTTGAGTGCAAGCCCTGGCGTGGGCTGCACTTCCCCTGGGCAAGGCAGCAGGGACATGGAGCTGGCTGAGCCTGCTTGGTTTGCAGCACTCTCTTCCCAGTGTTGCTTCATAGCTCCCTGAGCCTCTCTGCTGTCAGCAGGCAGGGAGTGTGTGTGAGCTTGCAGCTCCTCTCCTTCTGCAAGGGGTGCAGGAGCTGAGAGGCTCTTTCCCCTGCCAGCCTGCTGGGTGAGGCTGTTTGCTGTGCCTTGTCACCTCATCTTTTAATTACCCTGCTGCAATCCCTTGCTGCTGTTACAGTGCCTGACTCTCAGCCTGGCCCCAGTTTGGTCTCCCACAGTGGTGTACACTTCACCTTTTCCTCCTCCTTTTTTGCTGCAGCTGTCTCCAGCTGATGGAGATTCCTGGCATGGAACTCATCCTGAAGATGACCTTGAAATACTGAGACCTCTCTGACCCACCCCAGGGTGGGGAAGCAAAGATAGGAGCTCTCAGGACCTCTTCTAGTGGGAGGTGTCCCTGCCTATGGCAGGGGGTTGGAACTGGATGATCCCTGAGGTCCCTTCCAACCCAAACCATTCTATGCTAAACTAAGGGATCCAGCCCCCCAGCTGACAGTGTCTCTTCCTGACTGCCACACTCTGCCTTCCTCCCTCTTTGCTCAGTCAGATCCTGACCATTTCCATACAGACCTGCTTCATTCTCCACAGTGGAGATGTTTCCACTCTGTCCTGCTTCTTGGCTTTTTTTCCTCTTGCTTGAGCAGCTCTCAGCAGCAGAATCCATGTTTGGATGCAGAGAATCCTCCTGCATCTTTTTAGTTTCAGTTCAAAACCTGGGCTAGAGTGTCTGCTGCCCTGCTCTGGGCTGGGCCAGCACCATCCTGCCCAGGGCTGGCACTGCCCAGCTCAGGCTCTGCTCACTCAGCCACTTGCTGAAGCTCAGGGCAGCTTTGCACAGCCAGGGGCTGCTGCTAGCAGGGAGAAGCTGATGGCAGAGCTCCTGCCAAGGCCTGGGGGGCACAAAGGCTCTGCCTGGCACTTGCTGCTCTGCACACCAAGGGCACTGCCACAGCTCTGCCACACCTTGGGGGGCAGGAAGGCAGAGGGGGCAGCTGTGGGGAGGAGCAGGCAGCACAGGTGAGCCTCAAGTGCCCAGCAAGGGACTGCAGCCCCTGGATGGCATCTTCAGCAGCAAGCTGAGGCAGCCCCAGGGTCAAGCCTCTCCTTCCCTGGCTGCTGTCCCAGCAGGACTCTCTCCCTTCTGCCTTCCAGCCCCATCCCTCTGCTCCTCAATCCAGCTCCTGAATGTGGTTCCCACCTGCTGCTGAGTGCAGTCTGGGCCTTGCCCAGTGCCTGCCCCCAGCATCAGTGGTGCCAGTGGTGCCCTCAGGGGTTGGGTTCCATGCTGGTTTGTGTCTCTGTGTCTCTCTCCCATGGCATTGCTCTTCTCTCCATCCCAGCTGGCTTAGTTTCTTTCCCACCCATCAGTCTCTCTCCCTGCTTCCCTTTCTCTTCCCTTTGGGCTTCCTGGAGAGCCTCTGGCACTCAGCTGCTGCCAGCCCAGCCCTGACCCCTGGCACAGCTCCTAGCTGAAGAGGACTTTAGCTTCTAGCAGGCCACACAAAGCTCTTCCTCCAGCCTGTTTCTAACTCAGAGCTTCTCATCCTAATCCAAAGGAGGCCTCACTTTGGGGCTGCCTGTGCTGAAAGCTCAGCATCAGCAGAGCTCATCTGCTCTTGGCTGTCCTGATGCAACAGCTCCTGGAAGCAGCCCCTGAAATCAGGGTGGAGGAGCCACCAATGCTAAGAGTGAAGTCTAAGAGTTAATTCTTACCTCCACCCCTCAATCACTGCCTCTCAGCTAGGGAGTTTCCTTCTAAGTGGCCTGGAGATGTTTTCCTGACTTGGGCTCCCAAATGGAAGCAAATGTAGCTTGGTCTGGGGATTAAACACTTGAAGGGCAGAATTGATCAGGTCTTTATATAGTTCAGGCTGAGCTTTGCTTCCTGTCTGTGGGAGCAGGGAGGAAAGAGGAGCAGGGAGGAAAGAGGAGCCCATTTCATTTCATCTCTTGGGAAGAGCTTTGTGCTGTCACTGTGCACTCAGCTTCAGCCTCTGGAGAACCTCAGGAGCTTTGCCAGGCATCTGAGATGCTTTGTCAGCTGGCAAGCACTGGCAGCTCACTGGACCTTCAATTTCCTGACATCTGAGGAGGTTTATTGTACCACATTTTGGTAATTTCAAGTCCCTTGCTTCCCTTTGCCACAGAGCTGCAGCCCCAGCCTGTGCTGACAGCAGAAAATCCCCAGCCCCACCTGCAGGACCTTGCATTGGACTCCTTGAACCCCATGAGGTTCACACAGGCCCACTTGTCAGAGCCCTCTGACAGACCCTCAGGCTTGTTACCTGCACCACTCAGCTGGGGGTCACTTGAGGTGATGTGGCAGGAGTGCAGCAGAAGAACCTGGAGGTGCCCTGCTGTGGATGTGGTGGCCACACTGCTCCCTGTGGTGCCAGCACTGAGGCCAAGGGCTCTGGCAAGCTTCTTATTCATAGTCTTGGATGGAGGCTGCCTGGAGGGACTTCAGGAAGAACCTTCTGGAGGTGGATGGTGTGGTCAGGTGAATGTGCAGTCACCCTGGGGAGTGGATTTGGGAGGTGAGCCATGGACTTGGGCAGGGAAGCTCTGTGGCAGGGGAAATGCTGCCTTTGGTTGCATGGAATTAATGAATGTGAAAGAGGGTGGGGGCCAGCTGAGCCCCCACATGCCTGCATGCTTCACAGGATCCCACAGTCCCAGGGGCTGGAAGCTCATCCACTCCAACCCCCTGCCAGAGCAGCATCTCCTAGACCAGGTCACACAGAACACATCCAGGTGGGTTTGAATATCTCCAGAGAGGGAGACTCCACAGCCCCCCTGGGCAGCCTGTGCCAGGCTTCTGTCACCCCCACACGGTAAAAATTCCTCCTCCTGTTTCCATGGACCTTCCTCTGCCTTCATTTAATGAGGCATTTGTACTTTCAGGGTGAATGCACCTGGCCCTGGGTCATCCTCCCTTCTGCTCTTGTTTCATTTCTCCCCCCTGGATTTTGGGTCTCTGTTAACACCTTCCTTTCACTGGGGTTTTGTAGCTGTAAAAACTTCCAGCTGCTGTCCCCAGCCTGGGCTCCAATTACCTTAGGGAAATAATGGAGCAATTAACCTCAATTACCAGGGAATAATAATGAAGCTGGGGGAAGGAGTGCCCTGCCAAGGTGGTGTACAGAGTCACTGTGCTTGGAAAAGAGGCAGTCCATAGACAGGAAGGGCAAGGCAGCTGCTCCCTGCCTCACCTCCAGGGCACTCCTGGGCACAGATTGGTTTTGCTGATGGGCAGAGCTGGTTTAGTAGGGGGTTGGGATGGAGAGAGGGAGCTTGCTCCCCACAAAGAATGGGAAGTACAGAGAGCAGCTCTTGGGGGACTTGCTGAGTGGAGAACTGAAAATGAGTCCAAATGCAAGGTCCTGCCTCTAGGACAGGCCAGTGCCAGGCACCAATCCAGGCTGGGTGCAGAGTGGGATGAAAGTAGCTCTGAAGAAAGAGACTTTTGAGCTTCTCATCAATCAACAGTGCCCAGGAGCCAGCAGTGCCCTCCTGCAGCCCAGCAGGCAGCTGTGTGCTGGCTGCAGCCAGAGCAGTGTGGGCAGCAGGGCAGGAGAGGGGATTGTGCCCCTGGGCTCTGCTCTGCTCTGACCTCACCTCCAGTCCTGCCTCCAGCTCTGCTGTCCCCAGCAGCAGAAGGACACAGAGCTGCTGGAGAGAGCCCAGAGGAGGCCACAGAGATGCTGCCAGGGCTGGAGCAGCTCTGCTGTGAGCACAGGCTGAGGGAGCTGGGGGGGTGCAGCCTGCAGAGGAGAAGGCTCCAGGGGCACCTCAGAGCTGCTGCCAGTGCCTGAAGGGAGCCTGCAGGAAGGCTGCAGAGAGACTTTGGCTGAGGGGGTCTGGAGCCAGGCCAAGGGGCAATGGTTTGGAGCTGAGGCAGAGCAGGGTGAGAGTGGAGCTGAGGAAGAAGTTGTTGAGTGTGAGGGTGCTGAGAGTGTGGCACAGGCTGCCCAGGGAGGCTGTGGTTGCCTCCTTGCTGGGGCTGTTGCAGGCCAGGCTGGAGGAGAGCTTGAGCAGCTGAGTCTGGCTGAGAGGTGTCCCTGGACATGGAGGTTGCAGCAGAGGAGCTCTGAGCTCCCTCCCAGCCTGAGCCATTCCAGGATTCCAGAAACAGGTTCAGGTTTCTCTAAGGACTTGATTATTTCTGCAGGCCCAAAGAATGCCAAAGGCTTTCTCTTTGTGTGCAGGACAATGTTGTGTGTCTGTCACCCAGGCTGGCCCAGAGCCTGGGCAACATGAGCCAGATCTGTGTGTGCTTCAGAGTGACAAGCACCATCCACCTCATCGACCCCAGCACCCTGCAGAGTGAGTTACAGCTCCTGCCCTGCTCCTGGCCCCTCAGGAGGGTTTTTTCCTGTTGCCACAGCTCTTTCCTGGGTCAGTTGGGTTTGCATCAGCTCCTGTGGGTTCAGACCTCAGAGTTGTCCATTTATCTCTGCAGCCATTGCTGTGCAAACTTAACAGTGACCTAAGGCTGAGCTTGGTCTCTGTCATGTCCTGGGCAAAATGTGCTCTGTCAGGGAGAGGTTCACCTCAGGGCTGCAGAAGGGGAGGGGTTGGAAGGGGCCTCTGAAGAAACCTCTTGTCTGAAAGGGTTCTCAGAGCCTGGCACAAGCTCCTCAGAGTGGTTGAATCTCCATCCCTGGAGGTGTTTCAGCAGAGGCAGAGCTGTGGTGGCCATGGGTTAGCACCAGACATGGCAGAGTTAGAGCATGGCTGGGCTGGATGATCTTGAAGGTCTTTTCCAACCAAAACAATTCCATGGTTCCATGGAGTGGTTGAATCCCCATCCCTGGAGGTGTTTCAGCAGAGGCAGAGCTGTGGTGCTGAGGGCCAGTTTTAGCTCAGAGCAGATGATCTCCAAGCTCCCTTCCAGCCTGAGCCATTCTGTGGTTGAAGATGATGGAGCCCAGATGCTACAGCTGACACTACAGCCCTCCCCCTGCAGCTGGTGCCCAGGTGCTGTGGGTCCCAGGCTGGTGCTGCTGGCAGCTCTGCCTTGTCCCTCATCCCAAGCCTCGCTGCTGCTGCAGCAGTGACTCCATGCTAGGGTGCCCAAACCCTCTCCTTGCATCCCAAATTAACAGCTTCATCCTCAGGGAACAGGATTGCAAGAGCTGGAGCAGTTTTGCTCAGCACTGGTGTGGTCTGAAGTTGCCAAAAGCAGTGTCTCACCTCCTCCCTCCTCCACCTCCAGCTCTTCCTGCTCTCCTCTGCTGCGTGCCAGAACCGCTTTGGGATCTCCTGCTGGAACCCACTAATTCTGGCTGCTAATTAGCCAGAGTTATTGCAGCTTCCCTGCTAGAAAGCACTGAAAAGGGTTGGGGAAACCTCAAAAAAAGGCATTTTCAGCAGCCAGGTCTACATGAGAGGCATCTCTGGCCATGGCAGGGAGCTTGGAGCAGCTCTCTCTGAGGTGCCTTCCACCCTGAGCCACTCTGTGGTTTCCAGCTGCCTCTTTCCTCCCCTGGTGGACTCCTCTTGCCCTCAAACTGTATTAACATTTACTAAAGGAGCTGAAGAATGCAACAACAGCACCAGCAAAAGGTGTTTTCATGGCAAGCAAGCTGCAGGGACCCTCCCAAAGAGAAAGTGCTGCTGTTTCCCTGCTTCTTCCAAGCAGCCCCTGGAGACAGCAGAGCTCATAAGGAAGTGCTGTAGAGGAGTTCCACCGTGGGAGTGGAAATTCCCTCCTCCTGGACAGAGCTGTTTGCGTTCAGTTACATGTTTAAATAGCAGCATTATCCTGGGGTGTGGGCTCCTCCAGATAGGAGACCTGTTCTTTACAGACCTCCAACAAAGTGCTTTTCCTCCTGTTCCTAAAGGGCAGCTGTGTCTGGCACAGGCTGCCCAGGGAGGCTGTGGCTGCCTCCTTGCTGGGGCTGTTGCAGGCCAGGCTGGAGGAGAGCTTGAGCAGCTGAGTCTGGCTGAGAGGTGTCCCTGGGCATGGAGGGGAGGTTGGAGCAGAGGAGCTCTGAGCTCCCTCCCAGCCTGAGCCACTCTCTGATTCTATGCTCTCAGGAACAGGAGTGATGAGGAGAGGGCATGAGCTCATCACATTAGCTCAGTGGACAGGAGACAGTTTAGAGGACAGGATGCTGGGAAGTGGTTTTGGTTCAAGGCCCAGCTTCCTGGAGACACATTGCCATGCTTTCACCCCTGGCACATGGCTTGCTCCTTTTATTCTCTTCTGTAGGATGCTGTTGTAGAAGCAGTGAGGGTGGGGAGGCACTGGCACAGGTTGCCCAGGGAGGCTGTGGCTGCTCCCTCCCTGGAGGGGTTCAAGGCCAGGTTGGATGAGGCCTTGAGTGAGCTGTGCTGGTGGGAGGTGTCCCTGCCCATGGCAGGGGGTTGGAACTGGGTGATCCTTGAGGTCCCTTCCAACCCAACCCCTTCTCTGAATCTGAGTCACAGCAGAACTCTGGGGCCATGTTCTGATTTCTTTGTTCAGCCTGGAGAAGAGAAGGCTGCAGGAGGACCTTAGAGCAGCCTGCCAGCACCTGCAGGAGAGCTGGGGAGGGACTCCTGCCAAGGGCTTGGAGCAGCAGGACAAGTGGGAATGGATTGAAGCTTGAGGAGGCAGATTTAGTCTAAATGCCAGAAGGGAATTCCTTCCAGTGAGGGTGGGGAGACACTAGAACAGGCTACCCAGAGAGGCTGTGGCTGCTTCCTCCCTGGAGATGTTCAAGGCCAGGGTGGATGAGGCCTGGAGCAACCTGGGCTGGTGGGAGATGTCCCATGGCAGGGGGTTGGAACTGGGTGGCCTTGAGGGTCCCTTCCAACCCAAACCCTTCTGTGATTCTACAAACACACAGGAAGAGCAGAGCCAGGCACCAAAATGTTGTTTCTGCAGAACAAATCTCCTTGTCTGTGGAAAGGCCCTGCAGGTGCACATGCAGATCTCTTCAACCTTCAGAACATGGCTGTGCTTCCAAAGAGCTGCCTTCTGCTAAGCATGCAGGACCCCACTGCAGCTTGACAAAGAGGCTGAGATGTATTTTTACTCCTATGGCTGTGCAAACAGAAGGGAAAAGCTATTTCCATTCTGCACCTCTGCCTCCTAACAGCAGCAGCAGCTTTGAGATGCCTGCCCTGGAGAGCTGTGGTTCATGCTTTGGCTTTGACACCTGCTCTGGCTGTAGAGACAACCAAAGCCTTGTCCTCCCCAGGCAATTAATCTAATTCCTTGGTTACCAAGGAGCTCTCTCCAAGCATGCTGCCTTCCATGCACTCAGCAGATGCTGCTTCCACTCCCTTCTCTGGACCTGCAGCCCTTGCTGCTTGCCTTGGTGAAAGGGAGCAGGCAGAAGAGGTCTTGGTTTTCATCAGGAGGGCACTGAAACACAGCCAGGTCTGCTCTTGTCAGCTTCAGTGACCTGCAAGGCTGCTTCTAGGGTGTGTTTTAATCTTGGGTGGGCCAGTTTTGATGGGGACAGTCATTTCAGCAGGGCCTGTTGGGACAGAATGTGATGTGTTTAACCTGAGAGAGGGAGCTCCAGCCTGGAGTGAGGGAAGAAATGTTTTCTGCTGAGGGTGGTGGCTCTCAGTGAGGGGCCTGGGGTTGTTCAGCCTGAGGGAAAGGAGGCTGAGAGGAGACCTTCTGGCTCCATACAACTCCCTGAAGGAGGCTGGAGCCAGGCTGGGCTTAGTCCTTTCTCCCAAGGAACAAGTGACAGGGTGAGAGGCAGCAGCCTCAGGCTGCATCAGGGGGGATTTAGTTTGGACATCACAGGATGTCAGGGGTTGGAAGGGACCCAAAGAGATCAGTGATGAGGAACAATTTCTTCCCCCAAAGGGCTGTCAAGCTCTGGCCCAGGCTGCCCAGGGCAGAGAAACTTTTTGTGCTGAGGGTGGTGAGACCCTGGCCCAGGTTGAACACAGAAATGGCAGAAGCCTCTTCCCTGGAACCACTTCAGGCTGCAAGGGGCTGTGAGCAACCCCTCAAGCAACCCCTTAAAGATGTCCCTGCTGACTAGAGGGGGCCTGGACTGGATGGCTTGAAAGGTCCCTTCCAACCAAAAGCATTCTGTGATTCTATGATCTAAGCTCAGATGGAGCAATCTGGATGCAGAAAGTTGGCTTCAAGTTCCCACTCCTGTTACTTTTGCTTCTAATTTCCTTCCCCATCCACGAAGAACCACGAAGGCAGTAAGAACCAGACACCAAGAACCAGCCAGCTACCAGCACTCAAAGCATGCTGTGCTTTACTCCTCTCCTGGTTTTTCTCTGACCTGAGTCAACACCATGAAGCCTTTTGCCACGGCACCCTCTTGGCAGAGCTCCTTTGTGTATCATGAGCGTAGGACCTCTCCTCACAGCCATCACACAGAGCCTTTGCTGTTTCACACGTGCCAGTGGGGTCAGATGAGGGTGCTGGAAGCAGGAGCTGGTTGAGCATTAGGTAATTAGGTGGCATTCCAGGTGGTGTGTTCCATGTCACACAGCTAAAGCTGGGCTGTGCTGTGGGCAGCAGTCGTTGCTCAGCGCTGCTGGAGGAGAGAGCCAGGTGGGGTTGTCTGAGCTGCAAAGCAGCTGAGCAGAGACACGCAGAGCTGGAGGAGATGTTGCATTTCCCAAGCTGCCAGAGCTGGTGGCCACTGCTCAGGTGAGTTCAGTTCACCAGGGACACTGTGCCCTCGGGCTGGCCCCCAAGGATCTGGGAGAAGAACTCAAAGGCCAGGCGGAGGTGGATGGGCACAAAGACATAAGCTGTGTACACCACCATAGCCAAGACAGTCACGGTGATGGTGTGGAACATGGACCTCTCCCAGGGCTCCAGCACATAGCTGCAGGTGATGAGGAGGTACTGGAAGTACAGCCAATAGATATAGTCCTTCACACGCTTCATATCCATCCTCAGCTTCTGGGGGTGGCAAGAGGAGGACCTGTAAGGGCAGAGAAGTCTGGATTGCAGCTGCAGCAGGGACACTTGGCATGCAGCTGTGATGTGCTGACCATCACTGCCCAGCATGCTGGGGGGCTGCAAGGGACCTCTGCAGACCATCCAGTCCAACCCCACTGCCAGAGCAGGGCTCCCACAGCAGCTTGCCCAGCAGCACAGTGCCATGGGGGGTTTGGAATCTCTCCAGACAAGGAGACTCCACAGCCTCTCTGGGCAGCCTGCTCCAGGCCTCCAGCACCCTCACACCAAACAACTTTCTCCTCCTGCTCAGATGCAACCTCCTGGCTGCCAGTTTGTGCCCTTTGCCCCTTGTGCTGTCCCTGGGCACCACTGAGCAGAGCCTGGCCCCAGCCTCTTGCCCCCCACAGCTCCTTTAGCTCTTGCTGAGCATTGCTCAGCTGCCCTCTGGGGCTGCTCTTCTGCAGGCTCTCAGCCCCAGGGCTCTCAGCTCCTCACAGAGCTGCTCCAGGCCCCTCAGCAGCTCTGCAGCCTCCCCTGCACTCTCTCCAGCAGTTCCCTGTTCCTCTTGAACTGGGGAGCCCAGAACTAGAACCAATGCTCCAGAGGTGGCCTCACCAGGGCAGAGTAGAGGAAGAGAAGAACCTCCCTTGACACTCTTCTAAGCACACCCCAAAAGGAGCTGTGAGGCCAGCTCACAGTACAAGGCACTGCAGCAGGCTTTAGCCCTGCCTGAAAACCTTCCAACAGGTCATTTGGTTGCAGTCTTGCCTAACATGCCAGGAACAGAGATGCTTGGACATGCCAGTCCCTGCAGCCTTGTGTTCACAGCCAGTGCAGGGCAGGAAATGTTTAACCTCGGGCAACAAACACAGAAGGCAGCAGTGGAACATTTGCAGCCTGTGATTAAAATAATGCTGGGGCACTGCTCCAGGGCAAACCTATTACAGCAAGCAGTGGTTTACTGCCTCTGGAAGCTGCCCAGCATGGTTTGGAGGCATGTGGGCATGCAATGGGTAGGATCCCTGCTCTGCCCTGGTTGCCGGTGTGTGAAATGCTTGCCCTGGGGACGCGCTGCTCCCACACACCCCTCCCTGGGTCGTATTTCTCCTCCTTTCTTCCTTCGGCTGGCCAGAAGTGGCAGTTCAACAGCCTGCAAATGGAGCATCCTGCCAGGCAAGCTGACACCAGGAGGGACTGGAAGGTAAGGGTTTGCCTCCTCTTCTCTGGGAGGCCAACAAGGCAGGGTGCAAGAGCTGCGGGCTCAGCCCTGGCTGCCCTCTGGCTGCTGGGCACTCCAAGAGCCCTTCCAACGTTGGGACAGGAAGGAAAAACCTTTTCCCTGGGAGGATGCTGAAGCCCTGGAGCAGAATGCCCACAGAAGTTGTGGAGTCTCCTTCTCTGGAGACTTTCCAAGCCCACCTGGATGCCTTGCTGTGCACCCTGCCCTGGGTGATCCTGCTCTGGCAGGGTTTGCTCTGGGTGATCTCTGGAGGTCCCTGCCAACCCCTCCCACGCTGTGACTCTGTGATTGTTCAGGAGGGGGCTGGCTGCTGCCCACCCTGCTCCCACACACTGGATCCTCTCCTGCTGTTTCTCCTCCCATCCCTCAGGCTCCCATTCAGACCCCTCCACACCTGTTCCCCAGCTGCTCCTCAGCTCTAGAGAGCCTGATGAATGCAGCCCCTTTGCTGGCAACCAGTGCAGTGGAACTGCAACCACTGGGCACTAAAACAGGGCAAGGGAGGTCTGGTTGAGTTAGAGCTGTGTGCAGGAAAGATTCTCTACTTGCCCTGTCACCTTCCCAGCCCCTCTGCTTCTGTGTCCTCCCCAGCACATTTCCCCCCTCCTTCTCCCAAAGTTGTTTATTTCCTTCACTTCCACATGCTCCCATTTTGCAGGCCCTGCAATGGCTGTAAGGGATGGATCAGAATCACTTTACCTCTGTCATAGAGTGGCTCAGGCTGGGAGGGAGCTCAGAGCTCCTCTGCTCCAACCTCC
>VWYK01060685.1:0-11136 GCA_013399775.1 Semnornis frantzii | reverse complement strand
GGTTGGACTGGATGAGCTCTGGAGGTCCCTTCCAGCCCCTGGCACTCTGTGATGCTGTGAAAAATGGGTGGAATATATACATATAAATCTACTGCCAAATGTCCAAGCAGTGGGCACTCCTGGTTGCCCTTCTAAACATGGTCAAGACATCCTCCTCTCCAGGCTCTCATCCTAAGGAAGATCTTCCACTGCCTTCAGCAGCTTTGTGGCTCTGTGCTGCTCTCCAGCAGTTCCCTGAGGTCCTTGATCTGAGGGGCCCAGAACTGGCCACAGGACTCCAGCTGTGGCCTCAGCAGGGCAGAGCAGAGGGGCAGGAGAACCTCTCTGGACCTGCTCACCACAGCCCTTCTAATCCAGCCCAGGATGCCCTTGGCCACCAGAGCACATTGCTGGCTCATGGGCCCCCTCCCCCCCACCAGGACCCCCCAGGTCCTCTTCCCATTCCCTGCCTTCCAGCAGGTCAGCCCCCAGCCTGTCCTGGTCCATGAGGTTGTTCTTGCCCAGGTGCCAGACTCTCCCCTTGCTCAATTTCCTTCCATTTCTCCCCTGTCAATACGGTGCTGGCATAGAGAGAAAAAGTACCCCAGGCTGATTTTGCTGGTATCAGACCTGGCAAGCTGCAGACTCACCACTATCACTTACCAGCCACAGCTGCTTTGGAGGGACACATGAATAAAGCATGAAGTAAAACGAGGAGCAGAGCAAAGACCTTGCTCCACTTGCCACTCAGCTCTGTCACTGAGCCCTAGCAGCCAGCCTGTGCCTCTTGGGTCCCTCCAGCCCTTGGCACAGGGGCACACTGCCATCCCCAGGCACTCCACACCTCCCATGCAAGCAGGATGGCTTGGCACAGAGCCTCTGTGGTCTCCAAATGGATGATAAAGGCTGAGATAAGTAAAAGAGAGGCAAATTACAGCCTCTGTCCTCACCACTAACACACTGCCAGTGCCTCCCATCTGCCCAGAGGCTCCCTCTGTGAGCAGGACTGCCTTGGAAATGCAGCAGGCACACTGGGATGATGCAGGTCTAGATAAATAATTGATAAAAGGAAAACACAGGAGGGAAGAGGAGGGGAAAAAAAAGCCATCTGAAGGCAGCTGCACAGTCAGTGAGTCCTCACAGCCACAGGCCCCACTGTGACACACATCCCTTTTCTGAAGCTGCTTCATCTGCATTCATTTAGAGCTTTCAGGCATGAGCAATACCCAAAGCCCCACAGCTGCCCATCTGGGGCAGCCTCACCACCAGGCCCACTGACAGGCAGCAATAATCAGATCAGCAGAGAGCTGACCAGCAGAAGAGACAAATCCTCTGCATTACACAGGACCTAGAGGCACAGAATGCTTTGGCTGGAAGGGCTGATCCAGCCCAACCCCCTGCAGCAGCAGGGACATCCCCAGCTGGAGCAGGTCGCTCACAGCCCCAACCAACCTGCCCTGCAGTGGGGCTTCTGCCACCTCTTTGGGCAGCCTGGGGCAGAGTCTCAACACCCTCTAATGCAAAGAACTTCAGGAGCTAAATTCTCCTACAGACTCCTCAGGTTTTCAGTTTCTGATCAGGCTTGGAGGGAAGTGCTGATAGGATCTGAATGAGGCATCTCCAGTCCTGCCTCCAGCTCTGCTGTCCCCAGCAGGACACAGAGCTGTGGAGAGAGCCCAGAGGAGGCCACAGAGATGCTGCCAGGGCTGGAGCAGCTCTGCTGTGAGCACAGGCTGAGGGAGCTGGGGGGGTGCAGCCTGCAGAGGAGAAGGCTCCAGGGGCACCTCAGAGCTGCTGCCNGAGCTCTGAGCTCCCTTCCAGCCTGAGCCATTCTGTGAGTTGCAGAGCTCATCTGGGTTGTGCAATCACCTTCCTGTGCAGAGGCCATGGGACAATTCCAAGCAGCTATGATTAAAATGAACACAATTCAGCTTTAAAGCCATTAAACAATACTCAAATGATTTTCAGCTACTTCCCCTCCAAGCCAAAAGACCAGAAAAAGCCCAAAACTCCAACAAAACAGAAAGCCTGGAACCTGTAAAGCAGCTCTTGTGTGTGTTGGTGCCACTTGTCTCTGAACAGGGCAGCTGAAAACAGAAATCATTCTCTCCCCCACCCCCAAATAACAGCAAATGCCAGGCTTGACCTTAACACCAACAATCTTTCCTCATGACCTTAGCTGCCAGTGCTAGAGCTCCTGTGTGGAGCTGTCACCTGGGGAGATGCCACTGTTGGCTTCTTTACTCTCATTTACCTGTGAGGGGCAAGGTGCTGGGGGCTTAGCTCCCCTCCAGCAGCCTGCAGCTCTCACTGGTGTCTTACAGGGCACTTAGCTGGAAATTCCTGTGGATAGACTCCTGCAGGGGAACTGGGCTGGACTGGTTTCCAAAGGATGCTCAGCAAACATCCTCAGCAGGAGCTCCTCACACACAGAAAAGAGTTCCAGCCTGTGTTCAGGTCCAGATAAGCTTAACCAGGGTGGGGAAAAAAGGAGCTGGAGCTGGCCCCATGAGCTTTAAACAGGTGAGCTCTGATGCCAAGAGTGTAACCTTGGGCCAAGTTATGAGTGGAGTAAGAAGGAAAACCTCAGTCAATCCATCTCCAAAATCCTGGGCTGCAGGCAGAGCAGGGAGAGCAGCAGCACAGGGAGGGGATTCTGCCCCTCTGCTCAGCCCCCACCTGCAGCACTGCCTCCAGTGCTGGGCCACACAGCACAAGAGGGAATGGAGCTGACAGAGTAGGGCCCAAGGAGGCCACAAGATGATCAGAGGGCTGCAGAATCTCCCCCGTGGGCACAGGCTGAGAGTTGGAGCCTGGAGGGAAGGCTGCAGGGAGAGCTTAGAGCAGCCTGCCAGTGCCTGGAGAGGCTGCAGGAGAGCTGGGGAGGGACTGCTGACAAGGGCTGGGAGGGACAGCATGAAGGGCACTGCATTGAAGCTTGAGGATGGATGGATGGAGGCAGATTGGGGCTGGAGAGGAGGAAGAAATTCTTTCCACAGAGGGTGGTGAGACACTGGCACAGGTTGCCCCAGGAGGCTGTGGCTGCCCCCTCCTTGGAGGTGTTCAGGACCAGGCTGGATGAGGCCTTGAGTGACCTGTTCCAGTGGGAGGTGTCCCTGCCTGTGGCACAGGGGGCTTGGAACTGGCTGAGCTTTGAGGTCCCCTCCCACCTAAACCCTTCTATGACTCTGACTCCAGGTGTGGCCTCAGCAGTGCTGAGCACAGAGGCACAATCCTTGCCCTGCTCCAGGCCTCACCACTGCTGCCCCACAGCAGGATGCTGGTGCCCTTCTCAGCCACCTGGGCACACAGTGGCTGCCAACTGGCACCCCCAGGTGCTTCTCTGCTGGGCACTTTCCAGCCTGCAGCCTCCCTGGGGCAGTTCTGGGCCCTCAGCCTTGCTGAGCCATGGTGACCCTGAGGGTCCATTGTCCTAGAACAGGAGTGGGGGAGCCATAGGCTGGTGGGAGGTGTCCCTGCCCATGGCAGGGGGTTGGAACTGGATGATCTGGGAGGTCCTTTCCAACCCAAACCCCTCTCTGAGCTGCAGCAGAGCTCTGGGGCTGTACTCCAATTGCCTTGCACAGACAGCAGCTGCCTCAGTTCAGTGCACAGGCAGTCAAAGCCAGGTGCTGTGGCCCAGGAAGAGCTCAGGACCAGGCAGCAGCTTGAACTGTGCAGGGAGTCCAAACCCCAGCAGCTCCTGGGGATGCCAGCTCCCCTCCTGCATCTCTGCTGCTCAGGGGCTGTGGTTGCCAGCTCAGCCTCGCAGCTGCCTGTTAGCTGCTGAGGAGCAGAGCCCTCAGGCTGTGCTGTGCTCACAGCTAAGTGTAGCCTGAAGCTTTTCACTGAGAGGTGACAATGGCAGCAATGATCCCAACACAGTCAGACTGCTGGCTTGGAAGAGACCCCAAGGATCACCTGCTCCAACCTCCCTGGGTGCTGGTGCAGCAGCAGTGAGCTGGCACAGCACCCTGGCAGGCTGAGGGGGCTCCACTGCTTCCCCTGGGAGAGGACTCCCATGGGAAAGGTTTTCTTCTCCCAGCAGTACCTCGGCCCCACCAGCCCTTGTCTTGCCCATGGGACTCCTTGTACAAAGGGAGTCTCCACCTCCCTGCCAGCTCCATGTCTTGCTCCATGGCAGTAAGGTCTGAACAAACCAGCTCCCAGCTCTCTCCCACTAGAGGGAATTAGGCACCAGCAGAAATGTCTTCAGGCAGCGATGTTAACAAGCAACCCCCTTCCTCTTAAGCTGGCGTGAAAACCCCCAGCAGCAGGCAGGCCATCTCTGCTTTCTCCTCCTCAGCATCCATCCTGCTGACTCAGCACACACTTGGTGATACATCAGCATGCTGCAGGCAGTGTCAGCTCTGCAGGCACCTGCTCTTGCCACCATCTCTGCCCCACCAGGACGAGCTGGTAAGGTTTTATTGCTGTCCCTGACTCAGTTGCCATGTGGCTGAATGTGCCTTGATTGAGCCCCTGGGTTGTTTGGGGTTTTTTTTTTCCCTCTTTGGAGAACAAATCTTCCAGGAATGGAAAAATACTTGGAGTGAACATCTCTCATGAAGAGAGGCTGAGGGACCTGGGCCTTTGTAGCCTAGAGAGGAGCAGACTGAGGGTGGGGAGACCTTAGCAGTGCTCATCAATACTTCAAGGGTGGGAGTCAGGATAGGGCCAGGCTTTGTTCAGTGGTGCCCAGAGACAGGACAAGGAGCAATGGGCACAGACCTGGACATAGGAAGCTCCACCTAAACACCAGGAGGAGCTTCTTTGAGGGTGGTGGAGCACTGGAGCAGGCTCCCCAGAGAGCTTGTGGAGTCTCCTCCTCAGGATTCATTCCAAGCCCACTTGGACATCATCCTGTGCACCCTGCTCTGGCTTGAACTAGATGGCCTGCAGAGGTGAAGCCCACAGCCTTGTTCCCCAAACCAGTCTGGTCCCTGTAGGCTCAGGAAGTGCTTAACCAAGGAGGTACATGGGCTGAGGATAAACAAACCAGAACAAAGGGAACCTCCTGTGCTGCAGCTCAAAACCCACCTGGACATCACCCTGTGCAGCCTGCTCTGGCTTGAACAAGATGATCTCCACAGGTCCCTTCCAGCCCCTCAGTGCCAACAAGAAGGCAGTTTTGGGACACTTTGCTCCAGCAGCTTCCTAATCTGTCAACACTAAGCCTCCTTCCTGCTGACCTTGGTGCTGGCAGAGGTCCTCTTCTGTTTCTCTTCAATAGGAGAAGTCACCTAAGGCACAGAAGCCCCAGGAGTCTGCTGAACACCTTTTGCTCTCCATGAACTGAGTTTGTTTTACCTCCAGCAGCTTCCAGCGAGGCAGCAGGGTGGCACTACAGGCTGGCAGTGCCATACCTGCACTACATCTGACCTAGATTCCCACACCCCCACCTCTGAACATGAACCCAGACCTCATGGGCATGCCATGGGCATGCTCCTTCAGCAGCTCTTCTCTAACCCTGTGGTCTCCAGCACTGCTTTGGGGCTGCCATTTCAGCTGGAGCTGATGGATTCTTCTCAAGAAAGAAGAGGAGGATCTGCAGCACCCACAGGGATCTCACAGGGAGAGAGGATCCCAACCGTGCCAGGAGCAGCACAGCAGCTGCAGGCAGTTAATGCTTAGACCAGTTTCATGCCTTAACTGCTCCCTGAAATGTGTGCTGCTCCTAGCCAAAAAGCATCCTTAAAGCCAATTCCACCTAACCCTGAAGCTCAGCCCTCCTGACACTCTGCTTTCTCTAGCCAGGCTGCTCAGTGCTGCCCAGTGACAGCAGCAGGGGCAACAGGCACAGACTGCGACCCAGGAGGTTCTGCCTGAGCAGGAGGAGAAAGTTGTTTGGTGTGAGGGTGCTCTGTGTCCAGGTCCTGTCAGCTGTTAATCATCAAACAGTTCTCACAGCACCACAGACTCACCGAGGCTGGAAGAGAGCTCTGAGAGCACCCAGCCCAGCCTGTGACCTAACTGCACCACCTGGGCCAGAGCATGGCACTGAGTGCCACAGCCTGTGACCTAACAGCACCACCTGGGCCAGAGCATGGCACTGAGTGCCACAGCCTGTGACCTAACAGCACCACCTGGGCCAGAGCATGGCACTGAGTGCCACAGCCTGTGACCTAACAGCACCACCTGGGCCAGAGCATGGCACTGAGTGCCACAGCCTGTGACCTAACAGCACCACCTGGGCCAGAGCATGGCACTGAGTGCCACAGCCTGTGACCTAACAGCACCACCTGGGCCAGAGCATGGCACTGAGTGCCACAGCCTGTGACCTAACAGCACCACCTGGGCCAGAGCATGGCACTGAGTGCCACAGCCTGTGACCTAACAGCACCACCTGGGCCAGAGCATGGC
The DNA here is from genome assembly GCA_013399775.1 of Semnornis frantzii. Classification (NCBI taxonomy): domain Eukaryota; kingdom Metazoa; phylum Chordata; class Aves; order Piciformes; family Ramphastidae; genus Semnornis; species Semnornis frantzii. The sequence goes on along the minus strand of VWYK01060685.1, from coordinate 4,794 downwards.
ACTGAGTGCCACAGCCTGTGACCTAACAGCACCACCTGGGCCAGAGCATGGCACTGAGTGCCACAGCCTGTGACCTAACAGCACCACCTGGGCCAGAGCATGGCACTGAGTGCCACAGCCTGTGACCTAACAGCACCACCTGGGCCAGAGCATGGCACTGAGTGCCACAGCCTGTGACCTAACAGCACCACCTGGGCCAGAGCATGGCACTGAGTGCCACAGCCTGTGACCTAACAGCACCACCTGGGCCAGAGCATGGCACTGAGTGCCACAGCCTGTGACCTAACAGCACCACCTGGGCCAGAGCATGGCACTGAGTGCCACAGCCAAGCTGGCCTTAGACACCTCCAGGGATGGCAACTCCACCTCCTCCCTGGGCAGCACATTCCAGGCTCTAACTCCCCTTTCCAGCAGGAAGTGCTTCCTAACACCCAGCCTACCCCTGGGGAAGTGCTTCCTCACACCCAACCTGACCCTGGGGAAGTGCTTCCTCACACCCAACCTGACCCTGGGGAAGTGCTTCCTCACACCCAACCTAACTCTGCCCTGGCACAGCTTCAGGCCATGCCCTCTCATCTTGGCACAAGTTGCCTGGCAGCAGAATCTGGCCCCCACCTTACTGCAGCTTCCCTTCAGGTAGTTTCAGAGTGTGATGAGGTCCCCCCTGAGCCTCCTCTTCTCCAGCTGCACACCCCCAGCCCTCTCAGCCTCTCCAGGCTCCTGTGGAGTGATCCCACCCCCCCGGGCACTGTGCTGCTGGGCAAGCTGCTGTGGGTGCCCCTGCCTCCTAGGGGTGTTGGCCTGGGTGATCTCCAGAGGTCCCTTCTAGCCCCCAGCACGCTGGCACTCTGAAGGTGCAGCTTGGCTCTGACATTCTCAGAGCAGCTCTGCCCCATTTTCTCCCAAGGCCAAATTAATTTTTCAGAGGATGTTCTGCTCTTCCCTGCTCTGAAGTTTCCTCACTCACTGCCTTACATAAGCACCTGCTGACAGTTTAGGACAAACCCTTTCCTCTCCAGCTCTCTCTGGACCCCTTGGGACAGGACTTGGAGCAGAACTCAGCCAAGGAGCTCTGCTGGAAAGGACAAGTGAAGTGGTGAGCTGGAACCTCAGGGCAAGCTCTCCCTGTGTAAACACAGCTCAGTGATGTGGTTTGGAGCTGATGCCCCAAAGACCTCGAAGCTGCAACTAGAGACCAGCACCAGGCTTAAATTGCAAACATTTAGAAGTGGAGAGCTCCTGATGAACTGCTCCAGGAGGCACCTGAGAGGGGCTTGAGCTCTGCTTTTCAGAGTCATTGATGAGACACTGGCACAGGCTGCCCAGGGAGGTTGTGGCTGTGGTGTTCCAGGCCAGGTTGGAGGAGGCCTTGAGTGACCTGTGCTAGTGGGAGGTGCCCCTGCCTATGGCAGGGGGTTGGAACTGGATGATCCTTGAGGTCCCATCCAACCTTCCCATTCTATGATTTGGGTTGGAGAAGCCCTCGAGGATCACCCAGCCCAACCATCCACCCAACCCCACCATGCCCACTAAACCCTGTCCCCAAGTGCCATGGCCACATGGTTCCTGAACACCTCCAGGGATGGGGACTGCACCACCTCCCTGGGCAGCCTCTTCCAATCCCTGACCACTACTGCAGCAAAGAAATTGTTCCTCATCTCCAGCCTGAACCTTCCCAGCACAATTTCAGGCCTTTTCCTCTTGTTCCATCACCTAACACTAGGGAGCAGAGCCCAACACCCACCTGGCTGCAGCTCCTCTCAGGGAGCTGCAGAGAGCAATGAGCTCTGCCCTCAGCCTCCTCTTCTCCCAGCTGAACCACCCCAGCTCCCTCAGCTGCTCCTCCCCAGACCCTCCCCCAGCTTTGTTGCCCTTCTCTGGACACACTTCAGCTCCTCAATGACCTTCTTGGAGTCAGAAGCCCAAAACTGAAGCAGCTATTTGAGGTGTGGCCTCAGCAGTGCCCAGTCCAGGGGTGCCAAGCCTCAGTTCCTGCAGCAATGCCCAGGTCTGGGACATGAGCCTGAGCTCTCCAGGGAGCTTAAGGATTAAAGTTCAGAAGGTTGTGCAAACAGCACTCCAATAGCAGCATAGCTGAGATGTTTGGGCTCTGCCATAAGATTTGCTTTCAGCTGTAGCTCTTATTTTATTCTCCTTTGGCCTGCTCTGAGTCACCTGTGAGGCAGCTGAAGCTGGCAGCTGCTCTCAGGGATGTGCAATCCAAGCAGGGCAGTGCTGTCAGAGTTACAACAGGCATGGAGGGGCAGACAGGTACCAAACTCTTGTGCAAGGGCTTCTCCTTTGAGGTGTAATGAAAGGAAGCAGTGTTGCACCATGCCAGCTGTTGGTCTAGGAGAAGAATGGAAAACTGACCCAAGATCCTTGCAAGAAGATAAGAAATGAAAAGGGAGATGCTGACCTCTTCCACACAAACTGCTTTGGCTTCTCTCACAGGCCACTGAGCAGCTTTGAGCACAGAACCAGAGGTGGGCAGAGCAAAGCCACCCTGTAGTTTGTGGAGGGGAGGCCATGAGAAGTACTCCTGTGAGGCAGCAGGGCAAGGCAAGGCTCCTCAGAACTCTGCACCATGCCACTGGGCTGAGGTCTCCTGACAACAGGTAGGGACTGGCTTATGTTGGGCTCAACTGGAGCAGGTGGCTCAGATGTTCTCCTCCCCCTCCTTGCTGCCCTAGCAGGGCCATATCTGGAGTACTCTGTCCAGTTCTGGGCTCCCCAGTTCAAGAGGGCAGGGATATACTGGAAGGAGTCCAGCAAGGATTCCTACAAGGAGGATGAAGGGCCTGGAGCATCTCTGTGAGGAGGAAAGGCTGAGAGCCCTGAGAGGAGCAGCCCAGAGGGGATCTTATGAGCATCTATACATATCTGAAGGGTGGGGGTCAAGAAGGAGAAGCCAGGCTCCTTTCACTGGTGTCCTGTGATGGGACAAGAGGGCTCAAACTGGAGCCAGGAAATTCCACATCAAGATGAGGAGAACTTTCTGTACTGTGAGGGTGCTGGAGCCCTGGGGCAGGCTGCCCAGAGAGGCTGTGGAGAAAATCTCCCTCTCTGGAGATTTCCCAGACCCACCTGGATGTGTTCCTGGGTGACCCTGCTCTGGCAGGGGGGTTGGCCTGGATCTCCAAAGGTCCCTTCCTGCCTCTACCATTTGTGACTGTGTGGCATGGTGAGGAGAAAGGTCTCCAGAGTGACCTGCTGATACCTTACCCCAGCTGCTTTGCACATGCCTATATACACACAGTGGGAGCAGAGAGGTGAGCATGGGCCAAGGTGAGTGGTTCCCTTCACCAGGGCCACAGCCAAGCACTGTGCCACAGCCCAACTGTGTGGTTCTCTCTCCTCCTGGGCTGCTGGTTTGTGAGATGACCATCAGGAGCATGGCCAGGCTTGAGGAACACAACTACCACCCAGTGCAAACCAGCTCAGCAGCAAGCATTCCCTGCTCCATGCTGTCAGCCCCCTGGAGCACCACCTCAAGTTCCCTGGAGCGTCTTTGGGCACAGGGGTGAAGGAGCAAGTACTCTGCAGCCCTCAGCTGCTCTCCAGGCAGCCTTGCACCACATCTGCCATTACTGCTGGATGAAGAATGTGATGCCCTCTGCAGATCCTCTCTCCATCTCACTGCCAAAACCACAGCAGCTAGAAGCCAGTCCAAGGACTGTCAGAACTGCTTTCCAGACACAGATCCTGGTGCCTCACTCATGACAGTCATGAGCAGAAGCAGCATCTGAGTTCCTAAAGAACATTAAAATACCCAGTCCCCAAAGCACACTAAGTGGGGGAGTAGCAGTTGCTGCAGAGGTTCACCTCTCTACTATCCCAACCCCACTTAGACAAGGCAGAGGTCCCCTTGCACTACTTCACTCTAAAGAGTCCTTGAAGCAAGCAACAACTCTAAGATGAGCCAAAGAGCAGAAATCTGCAAACAATGACTGTTGCCACCACCCTGCTTTGGGTACCACCTTCATCTTCCCTCCTCCACCACTCCTCAGCCTTTTAGTTTTGGTTTTGCCAAGTCAAACCATCTTCCTGACAGCTGCACCAGCCACCCCACCTGGAAACCTCTGCAAGCCTCTATCATGGAATCGTTTTGGTTGCAAAAGCCCTTTAAGGCCATCCAGCCCAACCATTCTCTAACTGCCATGGCTGGAGCTAACCCATGTCTCTCAGCACCACATCTCTGCCTCTTTGAAACACCTCCAGGGATGGGGATTCTACCACCCCCCTGGGCAGTCTGTGCCAGGCTTTGAGAACCTTTCAGTGAAGAGATTTCTTCTCACATCCAACCTAAACTTACCATAGCACAACTTGAGGCCATTTCCTCTTGCCCTCATCACTGGGGAGAAGAGACCAAGCCCCAGCTGGCTCCAACCTCCTTGTAGGGAGCTGCAGAGGGCAATGAGCTCTGCCCTCAGCCTCCTTCCCTGCAGGCTGAACACCCCCAGGTACCTNCCTGACCACCCCCAGGTACCGCAGCTGCTGTTCTCCAGACCCTTTCCCAGCTTTGCTGCCCTTCCCTGGCCTTGCTCCAGCCTCTCAATGTCCTTCTTGGGGTGAGGAGCCCAAACCTGCACGCAGGATGTGAGGTGCAGGAGCCTCGGCCGACTGCAGCCCTACAGCAACAGGTTCGGAGGGACCTCGCTGGCGGCTGCAGGTCCTTCTGCCGTGTGCCGCCCTAGCAGCATCCCCCGGGGAGGGCTGGCAGGAGGCTCCACCGCTGCCGTGCCTCTTCCGAGGCCCTCACTCCGGCGCCTCTCCCCCAGCTGCTACCCAAGG
>VWYK01060680.1:0-13661 GCA_013399775.1 Semnornis frantzii | reverse complement strand
CAGCTGGCTGAGTTCTAGTCTGGGTCATTTTACAAAGTGTGTGTGTGGGGGGGAGGGAACTCCCAAACTGTCACACTCGCCCACTAGCAGTGTTAAGTAAGCCAAGGTATTTCCAGCAGTAAGGGGAAAGATTTATTTGTACCACTGTAGAGGACTTTGGTGACAGCCCATTTTGAATATATAGTTTTAGGCATAGCCATCATGAAGATTCAATCACATACATTCAGAGAATCACTAGCAGGAAAAGTGAATCTGTTACCATATAAGGATCTAGCTTCACTAGCCGCTTATAGTAAGATGTGATTGATCTCTACTCCTTACCCCTCTGACATAAAGATGGAGCAGAGTTGCTTCACTTGAAGAGAATGCTGACAAAAGAACAAATAGGTATTAACTGGAAGTGTGTCGTGGGTTTAAAGAGCCGACAGAGTGAAGCTCTCGAACGAATTGGAGAAAAAACCCAGAATTATATTTGGAGAGAGAGCTACAGATAGAAATTACAAGGCTGATACAGAATTCATAAGTGAACCCCCTGAATTCTCCCCCAGCCCAAAACTAAATCTATCATCCCCAGTGCTCCAGTCCTCCCGCCCTCATGCCTCTGCCATCCAAGAGGCCTAAGCACAGCCTCTGGAGGCCCCAACCAGGCCTATCCTTACATGTTTGTCCCGATAACGCAGCTCCTGCCTGGCAGAAAAATGGAGGGGGAGGAAAAGAGAACAAGCTGGCCTTGCTGTGAGCTTATGAAGAGATAGCAGAATTGTGGGATTGAATAACAATCTTCAAGTCCCAAAAGGACTTTTTTTAACCCTATAGTTCCCAACCTGGGACAATGTGGCTAAACTTTGGCTGGGAAAGGATATTCTCTGCTGTCAGAAAGCAGAGGGTTTGTATCAACCTTTGTTTGGAAGAGGGTAGGCAAATGGATCTCCATGAGTCATTACATAGATCAGATGTGGCCTATGTGCTTGCCATAAATGAGTGACAGGTCACTAACTGTCCTATATTCCTATATTTTTCATCACTTTCCTTGTTCCTGTTTTTTTGTGGTTTATTTCCTTCTTGATTTTTCTTACTCTTGCTTGTAAGATTGGCAATTTAGAAGAGAAACAATGGAAATGCAGATGAATCAACAAGGCCAAGTGTAAGGTCCTGCACCTGGGTAGGCACAATCCCAAGCACAACTCCAGGTTGGGTGGTGAATGGCTGGAGAGCAGCCCTGAGGAAAAGGACCTGGGGGTCTGAGGTGATGAAAAACTCAACATGAGCCTGCAGTGTGAGTGCAGCCCAGACAGCAACCAAGTCCTAGGCTGCATCAAGAGCAGTGTGGGCAGCAGGGCAAGGGAGGGGATTCTGCCCCTTTACTCTGCTCTCCTCAGACCCCACCTGGAGTACTGTGTGCAGTTCTGGAGCTCCCAGCACAGGAAGGACATGGAACTGTTGGAACAGGTTCAGAGGAGGCCACAAAGATGCTCAGAGNGGCTGTGGCTGCTCCCTCCCTGGAGGTGTTCAAGGCCAGGTTGGAGGAGACCTTGAGTGACCTGCGCTAGTGGGAGTTGTCCCTGCCTATGTCAGGGGGTTGGAACTAGATGATCCTTGAGGTGCCTTCCAACCTTACCATTCTGTGATTCTACGATTCTATGATATATGATGTTGTTGGTACCCAGGGATCTGTGTAAGCAGCCAGGAACATTCTGCAGTAAGACACAGAGCTGCAAATATCTACACACTGTATTCGATCAATGGAAGGTACTTTGAGTTCCCCCTTTCTGTCACTTGTAATGGCACAGAGCACATCTGTGACATGAGACAGCAAGAAGAAGTGTCTCTGTCTAGATTCAGTCTGCTGTTTTCATCATAGGCAGTGAAAGCTCAAGATAACTGAGGTATCACCTGAACCAATTCACCAAGATAAAACAATCAAGCTGCTACTTAGCATTTATACTCTAGACACCTATCAAATAGGAACTGCACTGAAATCAACAATCCTGTACAAAATAGCCCCACAGACTGCAAATCTTACAGTATCTCCTTTGCGTGTACAAGGCAGAGTGGTCATACTTGCTTCAAACCATGAAATTCATAAATCAGGATGTGAAAAGGCATACATTTTAGCTGGTTTCAGATAACAATATTATGAGTTAGAGATGAAAGGGAACAGGTTGGTCAAACAGCAATCCAATCCCAAACTGGTCTCTGTTTTTCTCAAGACAAAGAAACAAATAGAGTGCGCGGGTGCATACACACACAAACACACACACACACAAACCAAACAAAAAGCCCCAACCAAACAACCCCTCCCACCTTTTAAATAAAATTTCACATTTCTGAAGAAGATTCGAAGGAAATCATCTTTAGAATTTAACATGTGAAAGGTAGCCCTGCTTGCTCCCTTCATCTCAATAAACTACAACTGCCTAAAGTGAAATTCACCATAGGCATTCAAATTGAAAGGTCTATGGTGCCAATATCTAATGTAAACTGGTGTTTCAGGTCTCTTTCAGGTCTCTTTCATGGTCTCTTCAAGGGAGACCACGACTGAGATGTCATTGCAGAGACTGTTCACTGTCCTCTGAGCCTACCATAAGGTATCCAAGATATCTTTGTTGTTCTGGCAGAAATGACTAGTATAGATACTGGAAGAAGTAGGTGAATGGAGTCTATTCCAGTTACCTCGATTTAGGTAGCTGAATCCCACCTCTGGTCAATACAGTGAGTGGTGTCTACAAGATTCCTTGTTGCATCCCAAAGATATCACGCTGAGAGATGCTTTCCATTTCCATGGATTCTGCCACCAGAAAGGATGCAAGGACTTTCTTTTCAGTCCCCTGTGCTTCCCCACTTCATTGAAGCATTATCCTGTATTGCACAACAGTTTTTTCACACTGTAACACTTGCTCCATTTTGCTGAAAATATCTCACCTGTTTCTTTATTTAGGCACAAAGCCATGGAGGCATCCTTCATGTTGCCTGTACTAGTGGGAGATGTCCCTGCTTATGACAGAGGGTTGGAACTAGGTGATCCTTGAGGTCACTTCCAACTTTACCATTCTATGATTCTATGGTTCTATTTTTCTTCTTCCTGCCATACCCACACTGTCTCTATGTATTCTTACTTCCTTTTTCGACCATGCAACCATCCTTCTTTGAAGGAGTATTCGAAGAGCCAAGATATTTATCCACAGTCTTAAAATCCCTCATGATTTCTGCATTATTACAGACTTTATCCAAGCACTGCTGCTGTTCAAAGAAAAGCGCTCTCCTTGGGCAGATCATTTTATGGCCTTCACAAAGTCTTTTCCTTTGACTCCAGTTTCTGCCAAAAGCAAGAGTCACTGTGTCATTTTTCTCATTCTCCACCACCGGTAATGGACAAAAGCAGCAACAGCCTTTGGATTTGTGTAGGTGCCTCTTTATTCTGTGCAAGTGCTCTTTATTACATGCCTGTGTGCCTTTATTACATGGCAGCGCCTCTTTTATACCATCATACAAACAGTGCATTAACATAACATAGATGATGTACAGCCCTGTTCCTAACAGTCTCTTTCCCCAGGCCTCCTGGCCTGTTACCTTAGCTGCTCCATTATCTTAGCCTTCTCTTCTCTCCTGAAGCTCTGGGAATCAAGGCTGCACACTCCATATACAGCTCATTGTTTTTCTTTCTCACATTTCTTCTTCTTGCATTCCCACAACCAACTGGAACATTTTCATGCTGATGTTCTTGTGCCTCAGGCTTTTTTTGGTTTTGTTTTGTTTTGGGTTTTTTTGTCATTTTTTGTTTAAATTCTGCCATATTCTTCTTCATGCTACCCATCCCAGAAGAGTTTTGCTAGTTACTTTACTGTAAGAGACACATCACCGTGTTTCTTACCAGGTAGTGTTTGTAGCATCTTTCTCTCCTTTATCAAGTGTGTCCTGAAGATCCATTCTTATGACACACCCATAAACATGTCACGCTGAAAATGTTCACTATCCTTGTGTGAGTCCTGGATGTTAAGAATGGATAAGATCAGCTGCTGGTCATAGAATCATAGAATGGTATGGTTGGAAGGGACCTCAAGGATCATCTAGTTCCAACTCCTTGCCATAGGCAGGGACACCTCCCACTAGTACAGGTCACTCAAGGCCTCATCCACCCTGGCCTTCAACACCTCCAGGGAGGGAGCAGCCACAACCTCCCTGGCCAACCTGTGCCAGTGTCTCACCACCCTCACTGCAAACAACTTCCTCCTAACATCCGGTTTGTCTCCCCTGTTCCAGTTTAAACCCATTACCCCTCGTCCTGTCATTGCAAGACCTTGTCTATAGTCCCTCCCCAGACTTCCTGTAGGCCCCCTTCAGATACCGGAAGGCTATTCTAGGGTCTCGAAGCCTTCTCCAGGCTGCAGAGCCCCAACTCTCTCAGCCTGTCTGTATAGGAGAGTTGCTCCAGCCCTCTGAGCATCTTCGTGGCCTCCTCTGGACCCACTCTAACTCTTACATGTCCTTCCTGTGCTGGGGGCTCCAGAACAGGAGCCCCCAGTACATTTATTTTCAAGTGTTAGAGCAAAACTATTTAACTCCCTTTTAAAACCTTAAATGGATTGGGCAAGTAATAATTTAGCAATGTAGCTACTACAAATGAATCTTCAGCTCCGCCTTTTCTTATTTTTATTGTTTACAACAGTATCACTTATCTTTCACTATGGGCTCATTAACTATGTGTCATCCTGGGAATTGTCTCCAAATTGCTGACTGCTGCTTGGGAACACTGAAAGAACAGGCCGTTCCCAGTCCATGCTTCTCCAGTTATGTGCCACGCGTGCCAGGACAGGGCTTTGGCAGCGCCAGAGGGTGGTTAGATAGTGGAACCATTCATAAACCTCCAGTTTTTGTCTGCCTCAGTTATGGAGATTTTCTAGTCCTCTGAAACATAACTAATGTTGGTTTCTTCTCTTGACCTTGCAGCGTGGAAATCCACATCATTTATTACATACTGCTTACTCAAGCCTCCACATTGCAGTTAATGCCCAGAGACCACTTTGCTAGGAAAAAACACGAAGCAAGTCAAGCAGCCTAAGAAGCTTGACTCTCTTCCAGTGGATGATACCACTTGTGGAGTATTACATCTCATAGAATCATAGAATGGTTAGGTTGGAAGGACCTCAAAGATCATCCAGTTCCAATCCCCTGCCATAGGCAGGACACCTCCCACTAGCACAGGTCACTCAAGGCCTCATCCAACCTGGCCTTCAACACCTCCAGGGAGGGAGAAGCCACAACCTCCCTGGACAACCTGTGCCAGTGTCTCACCACCCTCACTGCAAACAACTTCCTCCTAACATCCAGTCTAAATCTCCCCTCTGCCAGTTTAAATTCATTGCAAGCTCTTGTAAACAGTCCCTCCCCAGCCTTCCTGCAGCCCACTTCAGATACTGGAATGCTACTATAAGGTCTGCTCAAAGTCTTATCATCCTCATCTGTCCCCTGTCAGGCATGAGCTATTGCCTTGCTTGGGGAGAGATCCTCAGCACTCCCAGCATGTCTATAGAATCACAGAATCATAGAATGGTTAAGGTTGGAAGGGATGTCAAAGATCATCTAGTTCCAACCCCCTGCCATAGGCAGGGACACCTCCCACTACTACAGGGGTAACCCTTTTTAAAGAGGGGGAAAGAATGGGCTGCAAAGCTTCCTGCTCTGCTTGTCAGAGTCCCTTAGTCATGCAGCAGGTATCTATGGGGTTATCCTGGAAAACAAGCGGAACAGAAACTTCCTCTGCAACAAGAATCACTTCAGGTTTTATCGAACTATTCCGCTCCTTCTCAAGTGGCAGCTCATTTTCCCACACCCAATTTCTATTTGATAACTTCATGACTCTCAAAATCTTTTGACTTTTCAGCTGAAACTTAATATGGATCAGTTCAACCCTATTTAATCTTGTGCCAACATTTTCCTTCGACTCATTCTTCTCTTGCCCTGTTCATTACTCCTTTGATATACAAAGAGCAGCTGCATCCTACTTCATCTTTGTTTTCCTGGGCCAAGCAAGACAAGGATTTGCAATATCTTCTTTTAAAACAGAGGATCTCCATTTTCCCAATTATCTGAGACGCGGCAGGGATATTTTTTCCTGCCCACTTGTGCCCCCCTTTCCCCAGCCCCTCTGCCCATGGGCCAGGTGACCAGCAGCCACACTGCCTGTATGGCAGCAATGGCAGCAGCTGCAGCATCATGGGCTTATTTGTCCTAATTTGGCAACTCTTTCCTTGCTCTTTTACTATTCTGGCTTCAGTATTTCTGTGCATTTACTGGCTAATACCTTGGCTGGTGCCTTTGGGCTATTTTCTTGGCTTTTTTGGCCTTTTTTCCCCTTTCTTTTTTCTTGGCTGCTTCACAACTGGCAGCTCAGTTGTGAGTCTCTGACCAGCTGACATACCCAAGTCTTTCCCCTCCTCACTTTCTTCCAAATGGGAATCTCCAAGCTGGCAGCAGAAATTCTTGTGAGTAACCCCTCCAGCTCCCACAGTTGTGCTTCCTATTGCATTTTTCATCAGAGATCTGCACCAAGACATCCACTTTGTCTTGCAAGATATCCTAGTCACCCCTGAATATTAATGATGTTACTTAACAAGGGCAACAAATAACTCCTCATGGTGCTGAGCTAATGAAATTTATAGGATAATTTATTTCCCTTGAGTTTAATCTTTTCTGCTTTTTGCATTTCTGGGTGCATTTCTGGATCCACTCTAGGAAGAAGGCAGGAAGGTGAGCAAGAAGTGTATCAGCCTTCCATGAAGGTCCATCTCCATGTAAGGACAGGTATTTCCTCTTCCTGGGGTTCACAGATCTCTAAGCTCAGTCCTGGATTTAAAGGAAAGCAAGAACAAATGACCTCCCAGGACTACCACTGCATTGACACTTTTTTCATAGTAGGGTAAGACAGACCTGTACTAGTGGGAGGTGTCCCTGCCTATGGCAGGAGGTTGGAACTGGATTATCTTTGATATCCCTTCCAACCTTACCATTCTATGATTCTATATAAATCTGAGTGGACACAGAGGGCCAGATTCTCTGGGTTAGTGGTGAATTATAATGTGCCTTTTTCATCCTCTTGATGCTTCTGTTGGTTTTTTGGTTTTGTTTTTTTTTTTCAGATCCCTCTGTAATTAATCTATACTGGGCTGCAACTCCAAATACTTTATTAGCAACTGATAACCACCTTTGAACTAGACCTTGGCCTCAAGCAAGAGGAGCAGTAATGAAGAGGGTTGATTCAAATCTGCTGCCTTATATGAGTTGAGTGACACAGAGGGACTGTAACATTCGGGTTCTCAGTGCCTGTGACATTGCCATCACACTGGACTCAAGTGCTTTAATTTTTTGCCATGGGATCAGATGACTACTCATCAGCCATGGCCATTTATACCTGTAATTATCCAAAATGTTGGCCATGAGAGGGAAGGACAAGTGTTATAATACAGCCAGTGACCTTCCCAGTCAAATAGCATTGACCTCAATGCACGTAAGATACACAGAGTGTATTTGCAATGCATGTGATACTCATTTTAATTATATTTCTAAAACTCTGACCATCTGGGTTCAAATCTTGGCTCGAATGAGAATCAGAAATGAATTTGGCAGTGCCTTCCTCTTGCTTTTGCACCATGAGAACCGTTTTGCTTTTTGTGCCTCCCGAAAGGCGCAGCATTGTTTTGGGGGCTGGTGGGGACTGCCCTGCAGAAGCATGGCGAGTCTGAAACAGCACAGGTTCTGTCTGCAGGTCTGCACAAATCAGCCTCTGTGGTGTTGCCCTTAACCTGGACTTTCTAACCACCCACGAGCCATGGATTCAGACACCAAAATCTAACAGAAGAGGGTGTAAAATCACAGTTTGCCATCAACAGAAGTGATGTGTGAGATGTTAGCATTTTGGGGCTCTGAGAGTATATGTGGTCCCTAAGAGTAGAAGGGTCCCTTGTGACACATGCTTACCACCCTGGCCACAGGCACCTGAGCTCAGTGTCAGGACATAGGAGGAGTGGAGCTGTCTCATGATGGTGGACATGGAATAGGATTCTGCAGTAACCCCATGGCCAGCTATGCCACCCCAATGGCACAAGGAGTCCCATTAGAGACAGTAAAATCTAGTGGGTTTTGTAGTAATCTAACTAACAAACCTCTGATTACTCAAAGTATGATTGAGTTTGATCTGCTTAATTAATTTCAATGTTCCTGACATGAGTAGCTTCGGGAAGGGCCAATTTTTGAAAGATAGAAACTAGCACATCCCGAGACTGATTTGGTGTCTACTCAGCCTCCAACTACAACTGAAAGCCTTCAGCAGGACATTTGTCTTCATTTATCTTATGTATTTAAATACCTCAGCATTCACCATATGCTCCATTGTAAACACAGGGCAACCTCCAATTAGCTTGGGAAAGACTGAGGCAGCAGCAAGATAACAAACAGTGTACAAATATCCACCCTCTTAGACATGTAACTCGGTGTATTCCACTCACCACTAAAGAAACAACAAGCTGTCACCTTGTTTGAAATCACTGCAAGGGCTGGTAGGCAGTCACTCCCCTTTCAACCTTGCTGCCTGCCAGACTGAGCAAGACAGTAATGGGAGAGGCAGTCCTCTGGAAGCAGCAGCTCCCTCCCCTGCAAAGGACCTCAGAAGAGTAGGTCCAAATTAAAAACAAAATTTTCTTTAGCTGTAACCAGGCCTTGGGGAATGATTTTTTTTTCCTGGATTAAATAAATAAAGAAATAAATAACCATGCAGAAAATGACTGCAAGAGCAGAATGGAGACAACTGGAACAGCAAGGTAAGAAAGACAACAGTAAAACTTAATGTGCTGCTGGATTACTGGGTTAGTTCAGTGCAAATTCTTTTCCATAATAGATGTCAAACTTAGAAAAAACCACCACTCCCAGAGATGGCAGGACTAGGGGCAATGGGTTTAAACTGGCAGAGGGGAGATTTAGACTGGATGTTAGGAGGAAGTTGTTTGCAGTGAGGGTGGTGAGACACTGGCACAGGTTGGCCAGGGAGGTTGTGGCTGCTCCCTCCCTGGAGGTGTTGAAGGCCAGGTTGGATGAGGCCTTGAGCGACCTGTACATAGTGCCTATGGCAGGGGGTTGAAACTAGATTATCCTTGAGGTCTCTTCCAACCTTGCCATTCTATGATTCTATGATTCTATGACCTACCTTCCCCTTTTCTCAAAAAAAAAGAAAAAAAAAGTTCACCAGAGTCAGGTACAATTTCTGGGATACTTTTACAGAGCTATTCCCACCAAAACAGAAGTTTCATTTTCCCTGAGTGAACACTGCCAGGTCCAGATGCTTGGAATGTTACTTCCCATCCCAATGGAGGCATACAAATTGCTTTTGACATCAAACAGCTCCCAGCATGATAATTTTCAAACCTGGTCTAAACATCCCATTGACATCAACTCAAAACGGTGCATCGCAGTAAAAACACCAAACAAAAAACAAACAAACAAATGAGAACAAAACAAATGTGATATTGTTTTATCAACTGACATAAAAGTTCAGAGAAAGAATTAAGATAAATAAACAACAAAAGCAGAAAGTGTATCTCTTATGCTTAAGAAGTCATCCAAACAATAAATGGTCTACAGAAGTCTCTTAAAATACATTTTTTTCGATCCGTCTGAGCTGCAAGAACTTGCACACCACACAACCCTGCATTGTTGCTACAGGCACTTCTAAACACCCAGCTGTCTTCTGCTTACTCTGATACTGGTCTCATTGTGCTGCTCTGCCTAAGAGCTCTGCCCTGTCAGCTGTGTTTTCTATGCTGACAAGCTCCACATTGCCTGCACATTTAGTATGACTCAGGGAATTGGGGGGGCACTGAGTCTCTGCTTTGCCACCCTGTAAAAGTGCAAGAGCAACTGTTAGTTATTTCTTTCTGGCATCACACAGGGAAAAGAGCTCCATTTGTAACACACTAAATAATGTAATTTAATACCAGGGCCATCAAAATGCTTCTCCTCAATTTTTATGATGGAAAGCTACCTTTAGGAGCCGAGTGCGTGGTGTGGCATCCCCATGCACCTATACGGCATGCTGCTGTCGTTGTGCTTCTGTGGCTTTGCCCAGAGGACAAGGAATTGCTGCTGTAAAACTGAAGAAAAGTTGTGTTACAAATTGTTTTGTTGTGGCTAGTTGTTTCCATGAAACTTAGCTCCTGTTATCTGTTATTGATGATTGCTGCAGTCTTCAGAAAATGGTGAAATAAAAGGTTCCTGCCTTCGTTTCAGGGTAACAGGCTGATCTGATGCCCTCTGCAATGGGTGCAATGATCTGACTTCTTTCCAGTGGAACTGGGATAAAATTTACTTTGATAATGAGATCCATCAGGGCCCAATTTTCTCCCTTTCTGACCAGGGAGTAAAATTAAAGGCATATAAACAAACTCAGAACTCAGCCTGCTGTCTTGCAGATGTTAATTTCCTCAACACTTGTTGTAAAGGAAGCTTACAACTGCTGAAGTTAAATGGGTATTTTTGGCATGACTTAATTCAATTTTCCAGGTATCCTAAAAAACAACCAGAAGATATGTATGTCAGAGAAACCTGCTCGTGACCCCTCCAAGCTGTGCTGGGACAAACATGGAGCTGCCTCAGCACAGATGGTGCATGGGAGCTGGGGGGGAGCAAATTGCAGGCTGTCACCAGGTAAGCATGGCTAGTAGACAGCAAAAAAATCTGCACAGTGTATTTGGAGATTCCTGGACAGTGTCTGAATGACTTCAACTGGTCCATATTGCAAACCATTTCAGGAATCTCCTTCCGTGAGGCAGAATCCATATTCTCCCAAATCTCAGCTCAGGAGACTGGATGTTGGTGTAGTGATCTGTGAAACCCTCAGGACCACGGTCTCTAAAGGGTTACAGCAAAAATGTTCTGTAGAAAATCAGCTTTAAAATGTTATACAACAAAACATGTTATTGCTGGTATTTGAGTCAGGCTTGATAATGCATTTCAGGCTAAAATATTTCTTTGATTGTCACAGAAATATGTGGAGAGCCAAGTGTTTGCTTTCAGTGTGCAGAATATATTTGGTTGCATTTCATTACCAGAGGCTAATTGTCTGAGAAACTGTTTTCACATCTCCAATTCCTGATATGGTGGGGGAAAAAAAAAAAAAAAAAAAAAGGGAAAAAAGAAAGGGAAAAAAAAGGAAAAAGGAAAAAAGAAAGGGGGAAAAAAAAGGAAAAAAGAAAAAGGGAAAAAAGAAAATGGGAAAATAAGAAAAAGTCTACTGGTAACCAAGAAGCCTTATGTTGTTGATTATTTAAGAGTGAAAGGATTAGTAGTGGCAGCAAGTATTAGGCACTTCTTGAAAGAAATATAGGTTAGTTCTTGGACTGATGTGGATGCCCAGCAATCCCACCCAACACTGAAGTTAAAGGACCAAGTATGTACTGGCTGCTTGTTTATAAATACCTCAATAGCTGCTTTCAGTAAAATATGGAAATTCCTTCATTCTGTAGCTGTTTTGTGTTAGATCATTAAGCATGTCAATACTGCTGAACAATCAAACAGGGGGAAAAAATGATTTAATCTGCTTATGCTGGAGTGCTTATTTATTACAATCATTCATCAACAGGACCTGAAAAAAAGAAGGTTGATTATAGCCATTGGTTAAATACAGCATGGTACACAAATGTGGCAAACACAAGAAAAAAGATGGGCATCCTGCCTGATAAAGAATTACACTGGAAGTGAAAGGCTGACCTACAGTCAGCAAATGTTAATCATTTTTACACCAAAGTGAGTGTAACGTTTCTATAGGGAAATTACTTCAATCTGGTCAGTGCAAGGAGCAGTTTGTATAATCGGATTGCAAATAAGGTTTGATCACATTCCAGCTTAATCTACTCTCTGAGCACCATTTACAGCACTAAATCAAACACTGGGAAGCTGCAGGTGCTGCTTTACAGTCATTACACCCAAGGGGCAGGGACTTGGTAATAAACAGCAAATAAATTGAAGCACTGACTTGCCTGCTACGGGGCATTTCTAATTATCCTCTAGTTTAGCTGGAAATTGTCATGCTCTCATCACAGCCTATTTTAACTGCTGTTGAATAAGTGTGACACTTTTAGACTGAATTAACTGAGAATATGAAGAAATGTCCCTTTTTTTCCTTTCTCTTTTTTTTTTTTCTTTTTTTTTAATTTAAGTGTTGGATCAGAAGCAACTTGCTAAGATCGGAGGAGGACATTCTGTTTTTATGTCCCTGTGCTTGAAGTAGTAGCATAACAACTATAAGCCTCATATATTTTAATTATGGGCTGAAGACCTGCTGAAATGAACAGCACTTGTCATGATAGCTCACATCTATTACCAACCAGGCTGATAAGTAGGGTTGCAGCCGGCAGTGCTGTAGTTGATCCAGTATTGCTGGTGGTGGTGCTTCTCAGAAAAGTTGATCTTGAGGATGAACAGCAATTAACGAAGCAGCACACTGCTGCTGTGATATATTTAATAAGTTTAAGGAGAAAGAAGGGAGATAAGACCCCTACCTTCTGGGGAAAAAAAAAAAAGAGAGAGAAAGAAAAAAAAAAAAGAGTTGTTTAGAAATGCATAGATAATTGCAATGATTAAAAGCCTCAAATATCTTAGCCATTTGTGATACCTCCAGATCCTCCCACCCAGGTTTCATCTAGTAACTTGTCAACACAAGTAATATTCAGGAGGAATGTTGATATAAAGAGACATCTCTGCTGGGAAGTACGGCGCTGTAGCAGCAAAGGTATGTAATACACCTTGATGAGGGGTGATGTGGAGATCGTTTTCAGTACTTCTAATAGGATGTGTGATATGCAGGTAGCCTGACAGCTGCAGTTTCAAAGCTGCTGTATAGCTCAAATCCAAAACTAAGTGGCTTTCTGTGGAGGTGAGGGGTGGTGTACAACAGGGTTGATGCTAGAGAGCTTGCTAGCTTGTTCCAGCTAGGAAGAAGCTAGTTGTAGCTAAGGTGTGTATCTTGCTACTGCAAAAAGCTGCAGTTGTGCAAATTTCTAAAGCAGACTGAAGCTTCAAACTGTGAGAATATTTTTACCCAGGTGTGATGCTTTTTATTAATATACTGTGAAATAAGAATCATAATTTTTAGGCAAATTATTCCCCCTAATATCCCTGAAGTAATATTTAACAGGTAGTAATAATGAGTGCAATTGGATCACAGCTCTGCAAATACTCTTTTTTTTTTCCACTGCCTAATGAATGAGACAGTATAATAATCGTTGGGTTTGCATCTTTCAGGACTTCAGACAACTAAGGGTGTAAATGATTTACTACAGGAAAAATGTGTAACTGTCACTTTTATTTGTTTCACTTGTTTCAGAGGTTATCCTTTACTGGGGGACTACAGAGGAACCAGCCCTGCAGAGTGCAGAATAGATCCTGTCATCTAAGCTGCAGATAATCTCAACTCACCTCAACTTCCAGGCTCCAAGGTGCATATAAGGACTGCATAACTGCTGGGCTGCGGTATCTGCTTCAGCAGGGGGGAAATGGATCTTTTCTGCTGGATAAATTCACTTGCAGACTGGGGTGACAGTGAAGCAGACTACCCTAATGCACACCAAAATACTGTTGAAGGTTCTAAATCAGAGGAGCAGGGGCTGGACTTCTCT